>VZRU01002177.1:185481-215124 GCA_013398155.1 Pedionomus torquatus
GTTATTTTAGTTAAAAATCACCAAAACGTGCTATTTTCTTGTTTGTTTCATTTTTAAGTACAGTAGTTGAAGACAGTAGCATTTCTTTTTTAATTTTGTAAAAGAGTGCAGGCAGGTTCATGGAGCTAGTGTCCTGGAAGACTCGTACTCTGACATACATTTTGGTTTTATCCCTTTGCCATTGTAATAGTCCACGACTTGGTTTGGAACTTCAGCCAAAACACTTTTTGCTAGAGCAGCTGGGGATGCCTGCAAGAAATGGTAGAAAACACAAGAGTTAACTTGTCTCCATGCTAGCAGTGCCATGGCTTTTAGAGGCATTAGTGCCACGAGATCAAGGTAGGAAGTATGGTACAGAAATGGAAGGCAAAAAAGACTCAAAGCGAGTGGCGCTATTGCCAGAAGCTCATTTTGTGAGTCAGTTTGGGCTTGAGGGGTAGCTGCGTGAAAGTCCACTAAAGCCAAAAGTGCTCTGCATGTGCTCAGATCCATTTGGCCTATTTTACGTTGAAGGTAACTGAACTTCCCTGGTCTCTGGGAGAGCACCATATCACAATGAAAACGGCTGGAAAGACTTCACTTGTCAGTACTCAGTGAGGAAATCTGTAGAGCTTGAAGTTGAACATGAATGGACACCAGTGGAAAAGAAGGGAGGCCTTCATCACCTTTCTACTTTTTGGTATCTGGCATGGTGTTTTAATGGCCGGGGAAGTTTTTAATTCAATTAAAAATATTTTTGTTTTCATTGGAATGAAACCACAGCCATGAGAAAGCTTCAATCCTAGGCTTTGCAGAGGCTTTACAGCTTTTCCTATGATGTAGAAATGGTGGATGTCAACCAGACTTAAGAACTGATGACCCTGAAATGTAGAGATGGGCATGTAGAGAAGGACATTCTAGAGAGGCTGGTGTCAATCTCTTCTCGCAGTGCAACAAGAGGAAATGGCTTCAAGCTACAACAGGGTAGGTTTGGACTGGACATTAGGCAAAAATTCTTCACAGAAAAAGTGGTCAGGCACTGGACTAGGCTGCCCAGTGAGGCAGTCACCTTCCCTAAATGTATTCAAGAGTTGTTTAGATGTGGTATTGGGGGATGTGATAAAGGGGAGAACTTTGTAGAGTGGGGTTGATGTTTGGACTTGATGATCCCAACGTTTTTTTCCAACCTGAATGATTCTATGGATACAGAGACCGCTACTGGCTTTGGCCACAGGCAAGGAGGTGGGCTACCCCTCAGTGCCAAGAGGAACACGCCCTCCACTAACAACACACAGTTCCTGCCTTGCACCCTGACAATGCTTCATTTTAAACAGGGAGCCTGTCCATGTTTTGTGGACAACTGTCACCTGCATGTGCTGCAGGGATTTTCTTCAGCCCTTGTATTGAGCAGTGACAGAACCGGGCTCCTGTGCTCCCATGCAGCTCAGTAGCACTTGCCTGCCCTGTGTTTTGGATTTGCTTGTTTCTAAGTATTTGGGTAGAGCTGATTTCAGTCCCTCTGGAGGGGGGACCCTGCCTGACCATGTTCCCTCTGAGCCCACCACAACAATGCAGTAAAAATGCAAATGTCAATTTGAGAAGTTTAAACTAATGTGTTTGTCTCCAGACAGAGCACACATGGACCACACATGGCAGCTCAGGTGATGCAAGGGAATTCCTCACCTGGTGGCTGGATGACATTTCTTCTGCACACCAAGTGCTTTTTCCCACACTAACAAACACTTCCCTCCTCACTGTCTGTAATATTGTCAGCCAGTTTCAAAACTACCATGTCACAAAGTAGTGGTATTGGCTGCTTATTGCCCATCTCTTTCATGGGGTGGGATCCTTATGTTTCCAGAGTCTTAAAATTAGGCTTGTATAGTATGTAAATAGTAAACTATTCATAGGCAAAGTAATGCAGGGCTGCAGATAATGCTAGCAAAACCAGAAACAAAACTTTTTTTTTTTTTTTTTTTTTTTTTTTTTTTTTTTTTTTTTTTTTTTTTTTTNGGTATTTTGAGTCACATATGTGATTACTAATGAATAAAATAAACCACTGTTTCCCTACCGTGACATTTATATGAAAATATTTATGCAGGCAAAAAAGCCTGGAACGTTTCTGCATGAACAAACTGGCAAATCAGAGCCCATACTTTCCATGACAGCACAGCAACTGTTCTCAGGTGTTACACAGTAACAGAACCCATTTATTTTAAGCCTTCAAAGTGCAACGCATGGCTTTCCACAGTTGCCCTGTTCTTGCCTCAACCTGTTTTCACTGAAATCAGCAGAAAATGCCCCTTAGAGTCAGAGGAATGGCTGGTTTCTATGTTGCTAGTGAAATTGCTGGTTTTATAACCTCCTTCCCAGTGTGCCAAAGCTGTGCATACCTTAGCTTGTCACTGTGCCATCTTACAAAAAATGCAGGCCTACATAAGGGGTAAAATCAGGGAGTAGGAGAAGACTCCTGGGGCCATCGCTGCACGCACAAGCCCTGACAATCAGGAAACTTCACCCTTCCCTATTTCTAAAAATGCTGGGCAGGAACACTTGCCACCAGCTTCTCTGGATCACGTGTAGTCACACATCTGAAAATTGGGTCAACACTCATCTCTCTGCATCATCCTCCCATCGCCGCTTCTCTCTCTCCTGACGCCACATCCACTCATTCTGAAGGAAGGGTCAGCCCTTCAGAACAGGCTCAGCCAGAGATCAGATGCAGGGCTGAATCACCACCACTTGAGGAGTCAACTGTGCTATGAGCTCCTTGCCCAGCGTCCACGTGAAGTAAAAAGCCTTTCACTGAGGCTTAAGCTAACACATCTATTGTGCCCACAGGCTCACAGGCTATGTGTGGCCCAACATAGACTTGCCCTGGGCTAGCTGGCTGGACTCCACACTTCAGTCTGAACATGGGACAACTGCTGCATTATGGAGTTTTATCATGACAGTGATGTCTGTTGGTCCTGGGGCTCTTTCTAGTAGAAAGCATCCCACAACTGGGGTTAGGGGTGTCTTCCTGTCTGACGGTCCAGGCCACCTGCACCATATGTACTTCTGTGGTGGTAAAGCACTCTCATTTCTAGACCAGATGGTGCAAAGCAGCATTTGTATAAGTAAGAATCAGACCCAGAAACTTCTGAGCTAAAACCCAGCCCCAGTTCAGCAGTGCTGTGTAACAGTTACCTTTGCTGGGTTTTTAAACACAGAACATACATTAATGTTTGACTCTAATGTTTTTTCCATTATTTAACTGCTATGTTTGAAGAGCATCCTAACAATAAACACCTCAAGTTGAATAGTTTTCAACTGATGGCTAATACACAACAACCAGATCAGCCATCAGCAGGAAAATAATCCCCTATGATGATAATTATTGTATATTACAAATGACTGTTGACTCAGTTCTATAGCTTCACAATGCTTAATCTTTAATTACAATGCACAGTGCAAAACATTGCTCCTTGCAGTGGTTAAGAGCTGTGCTTTCTGCACTCATTTGTGATGTATGTGTTATTAAGTCACAGTTGCTAGCTTTTATGATTAAATACAATGCAGAGTGGAATACAGTCTACCTGCGGCATCAGATTTGTGCACAGTAAATATGCATCCTAAGGCAGTGAATTTCAGCTCTTAAAACATGACTGTGAATGGACAGAGACAGGTGATTTTCTTCAACTACATTTCAGTGATTGTGAGCATCACTTTTCTACAGCTTCAGGTGAAGGGTACTCATGTTGCTGGAGCAGTGATAATTGTAGAGAGAAGAAATTCACCTGGGTTCAGGGAAAATATTTCCCCTTTGTTATGTTCCCCTGTAACAAATTGCATATGTCACCCAATATACAGTGGGCCATGTCACCCAATATACAGTGGGCCATTTTTTTAAACAGTAACATGATTTTATCATGCCTTTGCAACTACAAGATTTGCCAAGAATGACTACAATTGTTACTATTAATTTGATAACTTCCAACATATTCCTTAAAAAGAGAGTCAAAAAGGTAAAACATTTTACTGAAGTACTCCTGATACACTACATTATGTAGGAGAGTAAATCCCTACAATAAATATTCCTGTCTACACTAGGTCTTGAGCCAGTAAAATATTGAAGTGGGCAGAAGGTTTTAGGCATCTGAATAATTGTAACTAATTGAAATGTGTTAAATGCTTTAGTAAGTGCCATGCAGTATCGGAGCCTTCTCTGAAGTCAGACTTATAAAATAAAAGGGGTTCACTCTACAGGTTATTTTTACAACTTCCTTCTCCCTCCTTTCAGTTTTCACACAGGGGCGGCTTCTGGATATATTATTTTTGATCTACTTGGATAGATACAGGTTTTTGAGTTCTAAGCTGTCCTGAGAATTGAAGTAATGGAAAAAAATTGTTTGGGTTGAGTCCAAGTGAGTTTTGGTTTACTGTTCCAGCAAAACAAAAAATAATTGCTTACAAATAACTTTTTCTTCTCTCCTTCTATCAGTAGTGGAGGTAATATGGGTTTAGGCATAAATAAATACTTGATTTATTAGAGAAATTTATAAACCTTATACAACTTGATTGGTAGTCTTTCTAAAAAGATCCTTTAGGATATTTTTTTCCACTTAGTAGTTGAACATCCTAAATACCAAAACTAAACATGAGACACATTGACAAAAGGCACGTGTTTTTTAACTAAATAAATCTTTTACTTAAAGCTGTTAAATGTAATATGCTGGCTTATGGTAATTCTTGTGTGTGATCAGAACTGATCTGACAAAAATCTCCCAAATGAGTTAAATCCTCATTTTCCTGGGGGGGAAGGGGAGGGAGGGGAGTTTGAATCAAAATATCACACTCATTTCTACCATGAAAAATTATTTCACTAGTTGATGCAAAAGGCACGGTCTTTTGTTTGTGCTCTGGATAAGTAAGCAAGATAGCTGTGAATGTCACTTTGTTCAGAGAGAGATTATCTGGGATATAACAATAAAGAAATTCAAACAGAAGTGGCTATTGTTAAGGGCACTCATCCATTACACTGACATTTGTTGAAATGCTGAAAGATCACAATAAACAGACTAAATATCAAGCTGCATAAGATATATTGGCTTTTCTGATATAGCAAATACATGATCTGTCTCTATATCTATTTATCACTGCTGCTGAGAGAAAGGGGGAGAAAAATATCACTATTTAACTATTTAAACCAGTTAAAAATAACACGTGCTTGCCATTTGACCAATGCTAGCAATTAAAATCACACATAGAATCACTCACAAGTTAACACCAGGGGCACATTATATTCAGTGCCCAAAACTGCATCTGTCAGCCTTAATCTATTCAATCAAGGACGATTTCAACTTTGTTACAGATTCACAAAGTGAAACCAAAAATAACAAAAGCAGCTGGCTTTGCCAGTTCCTTGCAGAAATGTTTTTTCAACTAATTGAAAGTAGGTCTAGATCGGTGCAGAAATAACTTGCCTCTCAACACTTTCACAATAGACTAGAGTGCAGCACTATGCGCTTGTGATTACCTGATGAAGGAGAACTGTGGGCTACGAGCAGGTCATGCTCATACTTTGTTCCAGCAGACGGGACTGAGTGGCACTGTCAACACAGAAATGTATGTATCTCCAGTTCAGTGGCAAATCTGCAGCCCTTTGGCAGGGTGTCAGCAAGCTTACAACAAAACGTGAGTTTTATCTGCTATGAGGATCCTTCTTTACATAATGGTAGAGGAAAAAGAGGAACAAGCCTGTTTCTCATATTCCTTGGTAGGGTTTGTGAAAGTAAAATGTATGTCTAGATCTAAGACAAATATGGCAAAATTTATTTTGAAGGGAAAAAACAGAACAACTCTTGAGAAGAGGAAAATAAAACAAAGGTGTTTTGGAAGTACCAAAAAGAAAAAAAGTCTCCTGTGGGAACAAAAAGCCTAGATAAAATAAAGAAATGTAAGCACTGCAAACCCGTAGGCAGTGCAAAACCAATCCAGAACTGAAAACTATTGTGTGACAAATCCAGATCTAAGGATCAGTAGCGTACAAGAGCAGATTGGAAAGGGGAATTTCATGAGGAGAATGAGTCAGTTATACTGTGCAGTCAAGAAATTTCAAATCAAATATTGAGGATATCTTCCCTAGACATGGGTGAGCAAAAAACCACTCTGGAGAACCACTTAACTATGACAGAAGGAATGAAGGGAAGGATAGGAGAGGGAGATAGAAAAACTGCGTGACAAGGATGTGATCAGTATCGCAGAGAAACAAAATGGTCATTTCACGCCTCTGTACGGAGGAAAAGGCCACTGAAATACCCAACTGTGTGGAAAAACTCCTTCTGTGGGTGAACACTGTCTCTACCCTGCTGCTGAAAACATCCCTGGGACAGATGCTGCAATGTAGGGCAGGTGACTGAGGAATAAAGTACCTGGCCAAGGGATTATTTCAAATTTTGCGATTTAATGCTGGGTGTCTCCCTTCTTCTCCTTCAGTCTCCTACACCACGATAGACTCAGACAGTAATAGCTGGCTGAGGACAGGGGAGGTTCTTTAAAACAGCCCTTCCTTGGATTTGTTCATGTACAGAATTTGGGTAAAGCGTTGAGGCAACCAGGGTGCTGAGGGTGGATAGTTCTGCCTTTGAAAATGTAGGAACCTGCATTTCAATAAGGAAACAGCCTCCTTGGGAACACTGTGATGACAAATCCACAGCCATTTCAGCTGACTGTAGAAACAAAGGGATGGAAAGCAGAATGCAGTAGACCTAACAGGTCAGATGCAAAGAAAATGGAAAAGGTATCAGGAAAAATAAGTCAGGGAGGGCAAACAAACTAAATTCAGGGTAAAAATGGAGGTAAGGACTGGCACCACAAGAAGAACATGGACTCTGCGCGATGTCTTCTTTCCCCACCCTTTCCCCACCCTCCCCATCTCACTAATGGAGTGCATTTCATTCTGTATTCATTCTTTTCTCTGTTTCTGACAAAATAATGCTATAGGTTTACTAAAAACTTCATACCCATCCAAAGTTAGACCCAGCCTCAGGGACATCCCTGTACAGCCCCTATGTACATTCACCCTATTGTGGAATGCATGGAAAAGTCAGCTTACATGTTTGAAGTTCCTAAATGGCACAAACTGGACGATGTCTCGAAGCACAGGCTCGCCCTTGGGAGACCTCAGGATCCCATCATCACCATCCAGCATCTGCATGTCACTAAAATCGGCATTCCCCACGCCAACGATGATGACTGACATGGGAAGGTGAGAGGCATGGACGATGGCCTCTCTGGTGTCAGCCATGTCTGTTATGACGCCATCCGTCAGAATCAGCAAGATGAAATATTGCTGAAGTTGTTGGGCAAGAAGTAAAAAATGATATTATTAGTTAACCTTCCAAAGCTGCTTGCCCTTTTCCAATACAAAAGTGTTTCTGGTAACTCACTCATAGACTTTTTTAACTAGAAAAGAACCTTTATAATGACTCAAAGGTTAAGCATGTTTCCCATCCAAACCTCTCAGATACTAATTTCTCCTGCTCTGGAGTTTAGCTGTAGTTCAGGTAATTTCCAAGAGCTGGAGGGAGCGGAGGGATGCACAGTGTAGACAAAGGGGTTTCTACCTCCTAGGACTGGGAAAGTCAGGATTTTGGCTGGGAAGCCTGGAACAGTTCTGAAATCCTGTCTAGTCCTATTTTCCATCTGCTGCACAATCACTTCTGCTGACAGTTTCTGATTACATTTTTTTTTCCCTTTAGGAACCAGTGGGAGGCAGGAAGGAATGGGGTATTGAAGCGTTACAAGCCTGTAGCAGAGCTGTCATGGAGGTTATGACAGCGGTTTGCAGAGGAGTTTTACTAACAGGCAAATGGGATGGGTGCAGTCATCTGCAAACAGGAGGGTGACCCACTGCCACCTGTGGGAGAAGCACCACACCATGGCAGGTTGGCTGAATTCTGCAGAGTAATGGGACCCCTGAGGTGAGGAAGGGCATGTGTAGGGAGGAATACATCGATCTTTGAACACTTTATACAGCGCGAGGTATACAAAGAGAGGTTTTTCTCATTCTCTAAAGGAGAGCAAGCAATTTTGTGCACTTGTCATCTCTTCCCCCAAAACTCCAAAGCTCACTGAACTCGGATCATGAGCTATGACATATCTTCACTTGGTAATGGGGAAGAGTGACTCTTACTTGGATCCTTTATGAATTGTTAGACAGCTGGAGTCATTTAACAAATGTGCATTAATAGGAAAAATGAACAGAGCATAGAATGTGGTCACTCTGCAGAAGCAATACCAACACACTAAACATCATTAAAGTTTATGTATACACAGCTACATATACTCAAAGTTTTCTGTTCACTGCCTCCTGCCATGAATAAAACAAAACATGCAGGGAGAAAACTTTATCTTCAAGACTCATCCTGTAAATTAATTTGTTTTTCAAACAGAAAGGGGGGAAGCTTAGGTTTAGAGGAATGAAACAGCTTACTCAATGTGACATATTAGTTCAGAGGCAGCACTGGGAATAGAGCGAAACCTCAGGATTAGGCGGGCATGGAAATTCAAACATAGCGATTCCACATTTTAAGATCCTGGAAATAGCAGTGGAGTGAGAATACCAAGCCCAGACTCATGAACAGAAATGTTTGGGAACTGCTGTCTTAATAGGACTTAAAAAAAGGCTCAGCACATGAAGAAAGTTTAGAGAAAGCTCTAGGCCTGGTGATGAGGTGCAGGTCACTGTACAGCTCTATTCTCTTCCTACACATAAGCATTTTTCTTGCCGCAGAATACAAGTTCTCTCTTATGGCTTTTACAACCACAGCACTGCTCTTGTAAACGTTTCAGACCTATCGCTCCCATATTCTCTTCAATTCTCTCATTCTCCCTTTCTCCCAATTTGTCTGGCAGGCAAGAGAAAAGTAAGTCTAATGAATTTCAAAGGTGTGCATTTAAAACATGATCTATGCTTAAGTCTTTTAGCCCAAGAAATCTATCACGGGTCTTGTATCAGATGCAAGCTAACTGACTCGTCTCCTGATTTCTAAAAGGCATGATAGCCCATGTCAGTAATAGCAAATCAAACCCTGTGCCACTACAGATTTTAAGAGAATGATTGGAAAAATACCATAGTTGAACAAAAAAGTTTTAGTACAGCCTCTGCTAGAGACTTGAAATATGGTAGTCTGTGTAGGGAAACACTTTAACTCATCTTCTTGTATAATCAACATTTAAGGCTTGGCCCCTAAATTTTTTGTAACCTTAGCAATGCCATTTATGTTTCTACAGTGAAGAACTGGGTGCGTTACAGTAAAACAGCTTTAAAAGCAGGAAACAGAACAGTGGGGAAAGAATTGAAAGTCATGACTATTAAGGTTATAAAGGCTAGATATACTCTTCCAGCTGACACTGACTCCAGCTGCCTTCTGTGAAGGCAGTTTGTAAAAACTGTGAAGGCATGATTCGCATATATGAAAAGGCTTTGTTTTGATGGCCTACAAGATATCCGTGGACAAGTCAAGAATAAAAGCCAAACATGCTGCCCTTACCGAGGCCTCCTTGGTATTGGTTTCCTCGGATGCTGATTTTGCCACCTTCTGGATGATAGGAGCAATGTTTGTTGGCCCATACAGCTGCAGCTTGGGAAGGCAGCTCTGATAAGCCTCCACAACACCTTGTATTCCTGGCATGAAAAGCCACACAAAAGCAAATAAATGTGGAGAACATCACCACTACCATTCTTGTTTCAACTGTAAAGAAAGGGCAGGTTCTTAATGAATAAATACAAAATATCACATGATTAGCGAAGACTAACAACTTCAGATAATTTCCAAGAAGCTTTCTCTAGCTTCTTTGAATCTAGTTTGTTATATACAATTCATTATACCACAATCCTGCTTCCCAGCAGTTTTTAATGTCTATTGTGTCAGTATCAGCTTGCAATGCAATAGCTCTCATCCTTCTCAGTTCAAGGTGTAATTGATCACTTCCTGATCAACAGCTAAGATTTACGCTGAAAGGGTAGACATGAATGAAAAGCACTTACACGCTTCTCTCACCTCCTTTCAGATAAGTATTTGTTTCTGTTTATCATGGTAGTTACCAACAACTTTGCCCTTTGTACTTACAACATAGAGCTGTCAAGGAATTCAAACATCTTTTCAAATACCTGACTCCCATGTACTAAGAAAATAATTTTTCAGGGTGAATTTGCATAATTGCTCACAGGTTGAATTAGACTATGACTGAAAGCTGTGAAATCTTGGAAGAAACAGCAGGATGCTTTGCAGTCTACAGAAAAATGAGCTTCAGTCAGGAAGTTTTGATGGAGAACTAGCTATTTTGGGCTTTTTCATTTCAGGATATATAGCCAGACCAGGGGAGAACAGACTTCTGCTGACACACTTGACAGATCACAAAATGGAAATTGGTATTTTCAGTCACTGAGAAGGATTTCTTGAAGTGATGCATGTTAGCCTCTGCATTCGGAGCTCCCAGCTTACCAGGCCTAAAGGATTAGAGGTCTAAAGTGATAGACTGAAGAGCTTTGTAAAGGATGCTGAAGAATGAAATTACTTCAGTAAGATTCTGAGCCAGTTTCAGGGTGCAGAGACTAGCACACTCATGAGGTTTTACTCAACCATGTTTAGAGGATATATGGGTGTAGACCCATTACTACAAATCACAGGGAGTTGTAATTGCTTTACAACAGTACACCTGAACCTCCTATGAAAAAAATGGTGGAGAATGCAGTCTTCTCTCTTTATAGATAGTTGCAAACGTAATTTTCCATTGCAGTGCTCGTAGACAAAAGAACATGCTCCAATTATAGCTAGGATTGGCTAAAATGTGGAGCAATGTTACAAAGTTTCCCTTGGTGATTTCAGTGACTAAATTACATATTGCAAAACTGACCTTTTGTTAACTCCCAATTTTAAACCTACCAAGGATTTTGTTACATATACTTACTGATCTTGCATGAAAGCCTCATAAATTTTTCTTAAAATGATGACATGATATAGTGTAGGCTTTTTCTTATGCATTGAAATAGGATGAGATAAACCTTACTATTTGCATTCCACACAGATTTAGCTTAGCTCATGTCAGAAAGTTGCTTTCATCTTAGAAAGAAACATGTTCTAGAAACAGAATTTCTTGTTCACTATCTCAGATTAATATTTTTTTAGAAATATCTACTGTCTTTATATGTTCAAATTTGACAGGATATCTGAGTGGCTTACTTTGTAGCTTAATTTTCTTGGACTCCTTACTTTAGAAAGAGTCAATGTGCATTTTTCTTCACAATTCAATTCTACATTTTTTATTGGATACCACTTTCAATCACTCTGATGGAATACAGTGTAAGCATATAAATATGGTTTTAGATGCATGTAAAACACATACATGTGTAGAAGAATTCATTCAGGGTAGAGGATCTCACTTTTTCTCAGACAATAAAGACTAAATACTAAGTAGTACACTATAAATATACTAAATATAAGGCTATAAATACTAATATTTTCAAGAATGGAAATGGTAACAGGGCAGAAAAGGTAACAATATCTGTATTTTATGAATTCCAGTGATCTTCATTTCAATACACAGTCCTTATTCAACGTAGCGTGATGCTTCACGCTACCTTGTGCCATCAAAAGCTCACTGCTTCCACAAAGAAATGGATTTCATTCCTCAAAAGCAAATTAGACGTGCTTTTTCTACTGTATCCAACCTCTTGTTTCTTGGTTTAAGGCAAGACACTCTTCTGCCATTTTCCTTTGTTTTCTGGCAAGTATGCTAAATATTACAAGGAAAATTATTGTGGGCACTAAGCACTTTATCTCCCTCTCACTCCTGCATCCTTTCTCCACATGACACACTGGTGTTACTGCTCTCTGTGTCACCCAATACAGTGAGAGTATCTAGAAAACATCACAGAACAATTGGTGGTAGGAACTAATCAAGCATCCTTGACAGGCAGGTGATGAGCAAGCTGCAGCAGATCATTAAACAACACATTTTCTGATCTGTCTCCTATTCCTTTCATCCAGATGGATATTATTTTAAATGGTATCATTTAGGACAAAGAAGTGCTTTTGTATCTTGTAGATGCATGTGCAATTGCTGCAAAATTTCTTCCTTGGCCTTCTTTCATGCTGTAACTACCTTTTGGTCTTCTTAGTTCTAAAGCTCCTTTTAGGTGATAGGTTAACTTATCAGATAACTGAGTCTTATGCAAAGAACCAAATAAAGGCTAAATACACAACAAACACTACGCGACATAAGGCAGTCCCTTCCATTTCTTTTAACCTCCTCTCGTTTCCATTGCTACATTTTATTTTGCATACAGAGTGTGGTATGGATAGTAAATTCTTGCAGAGGGTCTGCCTGGTTACCCTCTGACCTACTGCTGGCACTATATAGATGAGACGGCCTTTTCAAGTACCAATCAATACAAATCATTCTGTAACAATGTCGACGTGATAAAAGAATAAACCTTGGACTCGAAAGAGGCAGCAAAAGGGGAATAAAAAATTGTTCTTTGTATAGAGTGCTAAGGCTTTTTTTTTTTTTCCTTGAAATGTACGAAAGGTCAGAAATGTCCTGCATTTAGACTGGGAAACAAAGCTACATTTGAACACTGCATGTATCATATCACCAAATACTGACTGTTATTAACTGTGATGTTTTAAACAAATCCAGCCCTGTGTATATTCCAATATGTCTGAGTTCAGAAGCAGGCAAGCTACCCCCATTTTAAAATATGATGGTCCAGACAAAATTTTGCCACCCCACCTCAACCACCCCACTCTCAGTGTGACTAAAATCTCAACTTTAAGCTGGCTCAGAAGTTTACAGGCACATCTAGATGCATACATATAATTTCAGCTTCTTTTAACTCCATAAAAGCAATGTAAAAAGCTACGTGAACACATCAAGCAGCTGTAGGACTTATGTCCAATTACATTTCAAGCATATGACCTGCAGAGGCTGGGGCAGTCCAACAATCCAAGCACAACAACAAAGCAGGAATGCCCACTGAACTGAAAGCAGAGGTCTTGCATTTAAGATGCATGAACTTGAGTTCTTTTAATGTTTCTTTCCTTTGCATTGCTTGTCCTCTCTTTTTTTCCTCACTTCATTTCTTGGCATCTTAATTTTCATCCTGAACATATTCCACTGACTATGCCTGAAAGCAAGCCTGAGAAGAGCTGAATGGAGCAGCTAGAAAACTGAACAGGAAAAGCATCCTGAAAGACCAAATTCAGTGCTTGGAAGGTAGCAGAAGGATAAGAAAGAACAACCTGTGGATTTTAGACAGCAGTGATCATCTGACCAAGACTCTCAAATAAGTGTTAGTCTGAAGTTACTTGTTGACTGACTGGAAATTGTTGTCCCATTATTTTCACCTTTTACAAAATTTGTGAATTGTGGCAGAAGATTCTAGAAAGACAGCATGAGTCACTGCAGACCTAGCTTGAAAATACAAGACATACAGCAAGATCTGCTGCTTTAATCTGGCCTCTGACTACTGAGGGATTAGTAATTGTTGCTGGAACACACCAAGATCTTACACTGTGCTAAAACAGCCTCCTGCTGCATTTGCTGTCATGGAAGTGTGCTGCCTTCTACCACTGTAGTCCTCAGCTGCTGCCCTGACCCTTCGGTGCTGGATATCTCAGGGCTGACTTGCAAGCTGGATGCTATTGCTGTACGTCTGGCCAGAGAATGGCTCTACACAGAGGCAGTCTTTGATCACAGAACCACAGCCTGCTTTTGCATGTCCTGCCCTTCTTAGCTGCACAAACTATGACATTGCTGTAGCTGAAGATTTGCAATGAATCTAGAAAACATGGCTTTAGTTTTCAGAAATGCTAGTGATCTGGAGAAATTCAAGTGCTGAATGTCCAGCATGGTGTACTTCCAAAGGGAAGTGTTTTTCAGGAAATTAATATGTGGCATTTCCTAAGGTTTCTAATCCTAAGCCTGGTGGCTTGGAGCCTACCAGGCTGTGAAACTCCCTGCTTTCTCTGAAAAACACTTGAAACAATACTCAGGGGACACAATAAAAAATACAAGCTCATTTTGCACACAGCAGTGATACAGCAGCCTGTCCTAATGTGTTACCTGCACATTCTGGGTTGTCTTCATTGAAATTGATTGCAAAATCATGAGAGACCTGCAGATAAATGGAAAAAAGATAAGAAGACTGTAGTCAGAATAATTATTCCAATAGGACTTGTGTTTAAATACACTTCACATTCTTCTTGTGTTAAACCAGTGATCTTTCAAGCTTTCAGCCATTAAGTGTGAAATACAGTCCCAGCTGGAACACCCCTCAGAAACAAAATAACAAGACTGGAATCAAACTTGTTGACAGCAACAACAAAATCAAGAAAAAACAGCACAAAAAAACCCCACCCAAGTACTTAAGAAATCACATAAAAATGGTGTCAGGATTGGGCTGTCAGTGCCAGGCACAGAAAAGGGATCTATTGCTGAGGAGATTTAAATGCCAGGTCTCTCTAGCTCAGCATCTCAGATTGCAGGAGAGTGAAAGCAGGTTGTGATACAGCACAAGCTCAGCCCCCTTCTGAATCCTCCATTCCCATGGATGAACAGTTCCTTATTTGAAGGGCATGGGATTACTGGGTAAATAATTTATTCTCCAATGAGATCAAGGCAGTCACCTGGACCCACTGTGAAATAAGAATGTATGAAATATAAGAAGTCTCAGCTGGTTAAGAAATTAGATCTGGCTGGGGAAAATTAAGAAAAGACTTGAAGACTCTATTTTCCTTCAAATTCAGTGACTATCCCTTTCTCTTTCTCTAAATCTGTCCGTGATAAAGTGTCACAGAAGCACTGTGTCCGTGATAAAGTGTCACAGAGGCACTAAGAGAAATGGCTGTGAATATAAAGAAAGTTGCTGATTTTCTAAAAATCCAATGTACTGTATCTTTAGTGGATTGGGAAAATAATACAAGTCTTCCATGTGCACAAATAATGTAAGTCTAGGTCCCAGGCTTCCTCTACCTGTCACTTACAAATCTGCATCCGCAACACAAATCTGTGGGGACTGAAACTTTCTTCAGATGCTCTTTTCTAGTTTTAAGGTTTGTTTCGGACTGCATTTGATCCACTTTCCTTTTTTTCTCCTCTCTTTGATCAGTGAGAAGACCCGATTCCTTTTAATCTCTGAAGCTCTAAAGTTCAGTCTCCTAATTCTCCTGTTTGTCTTCAATTGTCTTGAATGAAGCCCAACTTTTTGTTTTGCACAACATTCAGATATACATTTGGGTTTGCATAAAGTGGCTGAGAGTTAAGCCACTTACCAGAAATGGACTTTAAAGTTGAATTTAAGTATATCGTCCCATATTTCATCTTTATCAATGATCTGGACGAGGGGATTGATTGCACCCTTACTAAGTTTGCAGATGACACTAAACTAGGTGGGATTGTTGACCTGCTGAAGGGTAGAAAGGCTTTGCAGAGAGATCCTGGTAGGCTGGATCAATGGGCTGAGGCCAGTGGGCTGAGGTTCAACAAGGCCAGCTGCGGGGTCCTGCTCTTGGGTCACAACAACCCCATGCAGCTCTACAGGCTGAGGGAAGAGTGACTGGAGAGCTTCCCAGCAGAAAAGAACCTGAAAGTGTTGGTCAACAGCTGGTTGAACATGAGCCAGCAGTGTGCTCAGGTGGCCAAGGCAGCCAACAGCATCCAACAAGGATACAACAGCTGTATCAAAAACAGCGTGGTGACTAGGACCTGGGAGGTCATCGTTTCCCTCTGCTCAGCCTCTGGTGAGGCCCCATCTAAGTAATGTGTATAGTCTGGGGCCTCTTGCTGCAAAAAAGACATTGAGGTCCCGTGCCCTTCAAATAAAAGGTGCTGGAGCAGGTCCAGAGAAGAGCAACAAAGCTGATGAGGTGTCTGGAGACTAAGCCTTATAAGGACAGGCTGAGGGAGCTGGGCTTGTTCAGTCTGGAGAAGAGGAGGCTGAGGGGAGACCTTATCACTCTCTACAACCTGAAAGCTAGCTGTACAGAGGCAGGGATCGCTCTCTTCTCCCAGGTCACATGTGACAGGACAAGAGGTAATGTTTTTTATCAGTTAGGTTGATGGTTGGACTAGATGATCTCAAAGGTCCCTTCCAACCTAGACAATTCTATGATTCTACGATTCCTGAAGGCATTAATATAGCTAACTTCAACTGCACACATTTGAGAGTTTATAGATCTCTACAGGACCTTCAGAAGTGCCAATAGCCCTAGTCATATGGAAAGCAATGTGTTTACTCCCTGGACAATAGAACTTGTATTATTTGCAGAAAGAGACTTATTTCTGCTGCTGTTATACTTGCTAGATTAGGTGACTTCACAGCACAGCACAGAAATTATTCTATGAATAATAGCCCCATAGATCAATGTCCTGGTTTGAGGTAAAATGAACCAATTTTCTGTTTTACAATTTTACTTTCTTAGTTGGGTCTCTTCTAACTAACTGAACTCTGAAATTAACAGCACATTGTTCAGAACTGTTTCGTCTTGCAGTGATAACACCTGATTATACCAAGGGATGGTATGCAGAGAGGCCCTTGCTTATACTTATTGCTATAACAACCAAGGTCAGNTTTATTATTTATTATATTATTATTATTTATGTTTTCATTAGTTTAGTTTTTTTCTAAACTCCTGAATCTCTTTAATTTCTTCCTCTCCTCTCTTTTTCTTTAAGGGGGGCGGGGAGGACATTATCTGTCTTTTTCTGATTAGGTCAGAACCACGACAATCGAATATCTGACTACAGAGAAGCTTCTGTAAAGGCGAAGTGGTAAAAGTTGCCTAATTACTGCCAATTAATTTCCAATAGCGAAATCAAATTTCCCCATCATATGCTGGTCTTGCTCACTACAGTGATGCCTACTGTTACTTATTACAAGGTTGAATAAAGACATCTACCATGATGGGAAAAGACTGAAGAAAAGAATCACTGAAGAGTCTGCAGCCAGCTCAGGCCAGCCAGGAGTTTGCTGTATCTACACCAAGCATCAACTGCCTCTTACAAAGGATTTTGCGGGGGCCTTTCAGGCTACCCTACTCAGCCATGGAAAATAATCAGAAAGTCATGATGTAAGTTCCTCACTGAGCAGACACAGAAGAGCAGGGCTGTCAGATACACTTCAGAGGTGCTCCAGAGCCCTTCTGTCTGCCTGCTCTTTATGTCTCTTGGCACACTTTGCCCAGCTGGTATCTGCCAGCCTCATGACCAGCTGCAGGCTAAAGGTAATTGCATCTGTCAAGAGGGGTTATGTGAGTTTTCACTCACTGATGATTTTTTTTGTTGTTCAATAGCCTTTCTTCTTCCTTTAGGCTTTCTGTATTTTGTGTTAATGGCATCTCAAGAGTAACAAGGATGGCGATGCATGTTTATGTATTACAGGCTGAGTCTTCCAACACTGTTTTTTCACTGATTTTATTTCTTTATTCCAAATGCATTTGGAATTATAGCAAAAGAAGTACCACAATTATTTTCCAGAGCTATGAATACAGTATTTTAATTTCCTGTGCAAGCATGGGCTGGATGCTTTTGTTGACTTCTTTCAGGATGACACTATACAAAATATTTATCTCATTCAGGGCTATGGCACCCAGGTGATTATTTAGGAAAGATGTCAACTACACTTCAGGCCAATAAGGAAAGCCCGAGTCTAGTAGGTGCAAACAATGATCCAAAATATAATACTGTCTGAGCAATGGCTGCTGCTTTCAGAGCAAGTGGCTCTCATACATTGTCCTCCTGATTCACAAAGAACAGTGTTAAAATTTATCCTGAAGGTAGGACAGGAAACAGTGAATGTAGGAGTACTGGGTTGTTTCCTATGCTCTGTGAACAATACATCACAATTTAAACTAGATTAAAGTACAATGTGAAGAAGTACTTTGAGCAGTTCAGCTTACAAACAGGAAATTATTGCTTGAGGCAAGCCAACAGCAGATATTTTTAAAGCAGAGTTTCTCCAAATGCTCTGAACTCATTCTCCACTCTGGTGAGTAAAGCCAGCTGTGCTTCAGCCTGCCTCTGCGCTGTCTCCCTTGTGGTGGCAGAACCATTGTTATGCCACAGACCCTGGATTACATTTCCAATGTGTATCCAGGGCTCAGGATCCTCTGCTCAGCCCTCCTTCTTTCTCTTAACATCAATCCATAAAACCAATCCATAAAGGGAAAGAAGAGAGAAATTCTGGACTGCAGAGGTGATTACATATCGTCAGCATGGTAACACCTGATGCCACTCAAAGCCTCTCACTAAGGACCTTTACTTGCACTCAGCTATGTATTTATCTTTGCCCTCTGCAGGACTCCAGATAAATTATTTAGCAGATACCATAATGGATATGGGATTATTAAAACACAGCTGTTCAGGAGCTTCCTGCACCAGGAACATATTTCTCAGGTAATTTCTTCAAGGTTTATAACAAGCAAAGTAAGTAGCTCTACCATACATTGTGGTGTAAAATACAGCAGCAGCAGTTCTGAAGACACATCAACTAAATAAACGGTCTAAAATATTGTTGCTAAGGCAGATTATAAGAAATTATTTTTTACCACTGTAAAATGCTTCCATTGTCTGTACATACAGTGTGACAAGCATCTGCATATAGAAAGGCAGTTGTCCATCAAAGTGATGGTGCCCACGAGACTACTGCAGAAATCATAACCATACTTCCACATGCTTATGACCAGCTTAGTAAAAAAGTCACCTTCGCAACAGATAACTTATTTCCCTTATATTGGGATCTAATGAATTTCACCCTCACAGCATGGTCCTTGTTAAATAGGTTTCTAACTAAGGCTGATAGGAAAGGATAATTTACTAATTCATGAGAATTTTTGAGACTTCTTTAGTAAAAAGGAAGTCTCTGAACTCAGATAGAAACCTCAAAACACACTACTTTGGAATCTGACAAAAAATAAATCCCCCAAAATCATAAAACAAATTGCTGGAAAGCTTTTGGACTACATAAAGGCATTTTATTTAAATTGTATCAAAACTTGTTAATCTGTTTTGGCCTCCATATTCTTTAAACCCCTTGTACTCTAACTGAACTTCATTTCTTTTTTAAATAAAAAACAGCTTTGACTCAGAAAACATATTTCTCATTCATTTTACAAATCTGAATATGGATGTCTCAATTCTGAAAATCAGTAATCTTTTTTTTCCCCTCTCTGGATTGTTGAACTCATTTAAATTAACCTCTTTGCCCTAAATAGCTTCAACTTTCCAGAAACCTCTATGGCGATGGCACTGGAACTACTTGACGAACAATCTGACAAATTCAGCCATGTTTAGGAACGCCTTCTTACTGATTTAAATAAAAATTGTCAAAAAACCATGAACAATAGATGCATACAAGTGTAAATGCTGTAATGCACAATGTTGAGCACTTATCTGTGAATAAATTGAATACTATTAAGCCACTGCCAGTCTGAAAATTAAATCTGGAATGCCTGCATATTTTGCAAAAGCTTAAGACTAACAAATTTAAAAAACCATTGCTCAAAAGCTATTATTTTCAGAATGCTCATTAATCAAATAGTTTGGGAGCTGGACAGCTTGTCTCTCTGGCTAAGACCATGTTGTAGACATTTCTGCTTGGCAAAGCTTGGCCATTTATTTTCCTTTGTACTTGATATTTGAACATGCTGCCCAGTTTCCATGTCTAAATCCAGGTTACGTGGATAAGGTGACAAATACTGTTTTTTCCCTGTGGTCTGTTACACATCCTTGTGTTGGTTCTTTTTTTTTTTTTTTTTTTTTTTTTTTGGTTTTTTTTTTTTTTTTTTTTGTCAGGTTTGCATATATTTTTGCCCTCAAGCTCTGGCAAAGCACAGGAATTGCAAAGATCCCAGCATTCTTCAAGTCCCTTACCTTTCCAGCAAACCAGCCAGTGCAGGTTAGGGTCATAAAGAAGCTGTACTCTTTCTGTAACTGCAGTGAGGTTCTCTCCAGCAACTCTTTCCAGCATCAGCAATGAATGAAGCTTTGATTAAAAATCTAGAATTAACCAGCACTGTCTTAAAACAAACTGCACATTGTTTCATACCTATCGAGGTGTCAACCTGCAGCTCTTCTTTAGGAAAACCCACTTCGTTATTGACAATACATCTGTCATGGGGCTGACACAATTCTAACTTTCCTTTCAGTGTAACAGTAAGGTCTGTGCTGTTGTGTGGTTCTTCAGCTCCTTTGAGTTCTGTCTGCTAAGAAACTGGTCTGTGTGGTTCAACTTTCTTTCCTCCTTTTCACTGTGACCTTTTGCAGCAGCGTATAAGTCCCTATGATCTGCCACCTCTTCACTTTACATCAAATTTTTCCGATTCTTCTTCTCGTTACAATAAAAAGGTGATGAGTTGAAGACAGTGCTGTGGAATAACCAGAAATATTCTGCAAGTTTCATGTGTTACAAACTCAATTTGGGAATATTGCTCTCAGAGGTTTACTTGGATCAAGGAGCAGGGTGAAGTATTTGTCAGGGCGTGGGGAAAAAAGATCATTGCTGAATATTGGATGAAAGATTCCTAGACTGATGAGGAACGTTATATATGGCATGTCTTGCTTCCTTCACTCCCACAGATTCCTTATGCCACCAAGAAACTGCTGTTTCTCTGTGAACAGCTGAAGTGTTTCATTTGGAGCTGAAATAAGGGAAAATAAAGTCAGCATAACATAGCGGTGTGCTCTTTAAATGGAAAATATAAGCTTTTCTGTAGAAAGCATATATAAACACATGTTTTTAAAGGGGTTCACGCTGAAAAGATTAACGAAGAGCCCGCAGAGGTGAATACTGCCACTGTTCTGAAACGCTAATGTAAAGTGGGGAGTGTAGTTTCCATGGGGAATAATAACTAGCACAGCAAACATTGCTTTTCTTGTAGAATGTAGAAGGATGTGAGGAAACTGGAATCTCACTAACTGGACAGGTGGATACTGCCCTCCAACACCCATCCCAGGCCGCAGGCAGGAGCCAGTATGAAACCAAGGCACTGGTTTGATGTAACACCACAAGTGGACAGCTTTTTCCCATGTGGTTTAGTGCACCAAGGATACCTTGTCAAAAAGATGTAAAGCTTATGGCCAGTCTGAAAAGAGCAGCCTTCAGCTGGTCCTAAATAGCAAAGGATACTTGTTACCCTTGGTTCATGCTGAATACTGAATTACAGGACTCATTTTTCTATAGTTTGGGACTGAGCATGATGTAAGTTAGACCTGAATCCACTGGATCCACTTTGCCTACTGTTTTCATCAGACTGCTTATCTGTGGCCTTCCCTCACTGTGTTATTGCTATTCATACACTGGTCAGCTTTCATTTAGACTTTTAAAGAAGTTATGTTATTTCAGCTGTGCGGAGGCTCTCATGGTTACTTAGAAACATGTGGAGTCATTTCTTCTAGAGCTCTAGCAATTTGCTGTCTACTGGAAGAAATAAAAGGGCAGAGACATAGTGTGCAGAGACCAACGTGCTACGAGCAGGTTAGATCATCTCATCAGGACTGAAGACTTGAAAGCAGGCACTCTAAATTAAGACGAAAAGCTATTTTCTCCGCATGATGGGACCAGAACTTAGAAGTTCTTGTAATATTTAACCTAAATTTGAAGATGTGAATTATGACAGGTATGACTGCTATTCCTTAATAAAACAAAAGATATGTATGACTTGTAATATCTTTGACTGAAAGCATCAAAAGAACATCTGAATAGTATGAGATCTGCAGTAAAGTGCATAGTGTTACCGTATTTTTTGCAGTAGTATGTAAGTTATGGGAGACAACTTGGGAGCACTTTTGTCTATAGTCTTTGTTACTTTTAATTATATCCATTTTTTCACTGTTTCCTATGTATCTTGGCTTTGTTCCACATTAGACACTAATCATTGTTGGATTTACTTAACTTCATGATATCAGTGTAGACTAAATTACTTAAGGATTTTCAGATTTATTGGCCTTGACTTATTAATGCATCCTGATGAGGCTCACTTCACTCTCTTAAAGGGTGTATCTTTCAATTTAGAAGTGCAGCCAAAGCCAAGCAGGACTTGAAACTGTTGATACAGCTTATTTTATGAAGACAGACACTTGTATGGACTGTGTAGAGTATCACAGGGAAGGACTGAACAATAGCACAGATGACAGTTAATTCCTAGTCCAGTTCCAGTTGGATGTGCCCATGATAGACACCAAGCTAATTATTTGTCCCCATCTGTTGCACAGAAGGGCTAGTCCTCCTGCAATGTGATTCTTCTCTTCTTCAAAGTTTTATTACATTGGTAAGCTGATACTTAATTTTATATTTCTCATTTTCTGTCACAATTTTCCATAATGTAGATGAGCAATGTTTTTCTGGCCTTCACTTGTGTCTCTGTTTACTTTGGGACTTGTTTTGTTTACACACGTATATGTAATCCACAAGTCCTCCCATCTCCTTAAGTTTACCCTTACTTTGCCCAAACTTCTCAAAATCTGAAGGTCTGATACATCTGTTTTCTTGCTTTGAGGTTAGTAACATATGGTCTCTTCAGGGCAATTCATGATATTGGGCAAGACCATTTATCCATGTGTGGGCTACTAAGTTCAATTCAAATGTCTTCTGTGTTAAGAGCACTTGTCAGGAAATTATCCAAACACCAGTTCTGCTAAAGCAGAAGATCGATTGGTGTTGGTTATTGTAGGAACATCTGGTTACAAAGTCCCCCTGAAATCAGTTTCTGGAAAGATGTGTTTTTCGGCTGACACCTGAGATGTACTCAATTTCAGGTGAAGAGGCTGTTGTTGTTTGGGACTAACAAAACTGGTATGTTGCCAATATGTTCATGGGATCTGAGGCATCAATGCCACCAGCTGATTATTTTGGCTGGGAAAGAAGCAGTCTTGTGCTGTGAATTTTCCTCTACTGTCACCACCAGCAAAGCAGTGAAAGTACTTCTGCCCGCACAGTAACATCTTCCTTTAAGCAGTCCTTACATAAGTAAGGCTCTATGCAGCTGAAGGAATTGTAAGTTTGCTGTCTTGCAGATGATGGAACAACCAGCCCATGGCACACCACTTGGCTGGTACCTTTGTTTAGGACAATCACAATAGTACCTGGCATTGCCAATGATAGCTAGTACTGGGCTTGAAAGAGCAATCTGGTTGTGATGTATAGTCCATCTCATCCAGTCAACACTGCTATACAGCCACAGGTAGAGGCATACATATTGGTGGCAGCAGGATGGACATTTGAGGAGCACCTATTGTGTTTCACTAATGTGTTTGATTGTAGAGGCTGCTCAGTATGTTAATTTTCCAAAACACACCCCCTTATATAGCAGAAATGGTTGTCAGCTGTTGAAGTTGGAACAGATACACAACAGACACAGATGTTCTGTGTACATTTACCACATTAAAATCTATCAAAATTCTGGAAGCCATCTCTGATTTTGTAAAGCATTAACACTGGCGTTACTTTTCAGGAGCAGAACACTGCAAAAGACCTTGTCAACCACAGCCCACTTTTTTATAACAATGCTTTTTAGTTTAGAAGGCAATGTTGTTAAGACTTACCTTAGACTGCCCTTTGCAAGACATGTATCAAATTTGCTTTACAACACTACCGCTATTATTATGCAGGTATCAAGCCTACAAGCTGTGAGAAACACACTGGTACCCTTTGCATCTGCTGATTCATGTTTTACAAAGCTGACACACAATCCCTCTCTGCACAGGACTATTTTCACGTGGCCAGTGTTTACCTCCCTACCACAGCCAAGAGACACAACCCAGAGCAGGGGACATGGGGATACTTGATGAAGCCTGCATGTTCAGAAGTCCAATATTGTTCTTTCCCAGATAGTATCTGAGTTGCAGAATCCTCAACTAATTTTTGCCCACAATAACTCTGCATGTGAAAGGCAGGACTTGAACTTCTGCCTATTTCTTCTTAGGCTTTTCTCTGTTGGATGCTCCTTCTTTTACTCCACTGTCTTCACTCCAGCCTTACCAGACTGCATATGTATGCTCACAATTGGACCACCATGGTGGGTCACTCTCATTTTGGATTATTTATTAATACCACTTCTCTCTAGCATGGGTATGTGCTGCTGTATTTCTCTTCCTGATACTGAAGTTGTTCGCCGTGATACAGAAATTTGCCACAGAACAAAACTCCTCTAAGGTCTTTATTTTCAGGAAGATGTTGAATCTCTTCAACATAAAGCATAGACATGAGGCTGCTTGCTGAACCACATCTTCCAAAACAGGTTCTGTCAAAGAAGAGCTTGCAAAGCTTCAAAATATGTTTGGCAACTGTTCTAAAAATCAGTTCTAGACTAGCATCCATTAACAAAGTTTTGCTAATACCATGAAATATTTTGGGTGTAACACAACTATTTTAAGTTTAACTTTGATTTCTGGTGTTAGTGAGGTATCACTGGATGAAAAGTCAGATGAAAGAAAACAAGCAGTAGGAGTTGCTATCCCTAGCCCCCATCCTGCCATCTCTCCCTTATTTTGTGCCTCATATACCAAGGAAACTAGAAAATGTTACTTATACACCTACTTTGTATTCTGGGGGTATCCTTGCTCCAAATCCAAAGGCTGGGAACATTTTGTCACTGGAAAAGAAAAAAGAAAATAAGAGTTCCCAGAGAGAAATGAATTTTGTTACAACAAACGTTTATTCTGTAAGCATTCATCAAAAATGCAAAGCAGCACAACAGTCCAGAAATGACTTTGAGAGCAAGAGTGTTACATTGCTGACTGGAAGGGCATGGAGGCAAGGAGGGGTGTGTGCTGACCAGACTGGGGAGTGATACGGGAGATTTTTCAGGTGAACCTAGTATTTTTGGGAAGCTAAAATCATTTGGAGAATACCAAGGTATCAAGATACCATGCACTTCTCCCACAAATGCAATTAGAGGTCTGTATTACCCACTCTTTTGCACTACCTAGCTGCCGCACGAGGGTGAGTGGTTTCAATAGCCTGTAACAACATCTACATCGTATAAATATGGATGTGGTCCCCTAGCTCAGAAAACAGGTGTAGAGAAGAGATGATTCTACAATTAAAAGTATTTACAAATTTGGGTCCTTACAGTTGTCTAGATGTAAAAGAGACTTCCTAAAGTATTCAAAAGGGGCAATTTCACACCTGCAAGCCTGCAGGTTCTGTAAAGCTTTCTACCTGCATCTGTAGTAGTTCCACCAAAACCCAAGATTGTTTTAATTAGGCATAGGTTGACTGATAACCCAGCAAATACTGTGGCATGGTCAGTTTGCTTTCACTTTATTGAGGTTGCTCTACCCCAGTTAAATCAGTAGAGACCAAAAAAAATAGAAAAAAAAAATCTGATTCAGAGGACCTGGAAACTTCAAGGCTGTTAATACCCTTTCAGAAACGCAATCATGTCTCACACAGCCCACGTGCTGTCAAGCTGCCTCTTCCCAGATGGCAAAGTGGAAAACAACAAGCTCTAAGGAACGTCTCGTCCCTGAGTCAGCAAAGCACTTGATCGCACACTTGAGGTTAACAATTCACCCAAACATATGCTTATCTCTGAACACATCTTGAAGCCCTGCTGAAGTCACTGAACTGTACTCCAGGGCTCTGATGAATCGAACCCCTCATGGGTTTGTCCCATTCTGCTTACAGAGCTTCAGGGCCCTTGGAAAAGTTGAGATCTTCCTACCATTATTGGCACTTTCCAAGATTACCAAGAGAGGCCAAGAGCTTCAATTTTCTTCATGTAGTTCAACACATTCCCACTCCAAGTATCAAGTGAATAATTTGCTTCCCAGACATACTCAAGAAAGATAACAGCACCCATTAAAGCGGCTGGGCTATTCTGTCTGGCATAGGCTATGAAAGGCACCATGGTATTTCTGATACAAGCTGAACAAACACGGGAGGGTTTAAAAGAAAGCAGAAATAAGACCCCCCTGAAGTTACCATGAGACAGAACTATTCACCGGCTCATTGGAAAACTGTGATGATTGTCATTGGATGGCTTAGCTCTCACAATTGTTGTTCTGCTATGAAATATAGTTGCTGCATAGAGCACAGTTCTGTGTACCATATGTTACACCATGTGACAATGGATCTTGGAAAGGAAGACTAACGTTATTTGCATGGTAATGAAACATTTTTTACAGGAGATATCAGAAACGAAGTAGCTGCTGACACTTGATGCTAACCACCTGCTGTTAGCCTTCTCTTTGATTAAACACTCCTGGAAGTGGGGAAGCCCTTATAAATAGATGCAGAGTATTCAGGCACACACTTAGAGGGCAAGAAATAAGAAGCCATTAGAAAAGAATCTGAGGGGAGAAAAAAATCTTGTTTTACAGCAATGATTAAGCATGGTTGGATTAGAAAATTAAACCCTGTGGAGCTGAAAGTTAATTGATTTTGGGTGAGAGCAAACAAAGACTAAAAAAGAATTTTACTTAGGTAGAATGTGTCTAAGTTCAATAAAGCAATCAAATAATCTGATGTTGGCAGCAATTACCCAACCTGGGAGATGCCCAAGCTCACACAGTGCTTGCATTTGTATTGCAGTGTTTCTTGACTGTAAACAAGTGTAGGCACTCTTGCATCTGCAGCTCCATCTTTTGCTCTGAAGCAATGCAGAGACAGCACTAAGTGATGCTTCCAGCAGCCTGGAGTCCTTTTCTGATGGTGAGACTCCCACATTCCCAGTCACAAAGTGGCACAGCCTTCTCTGTTATTCTGCACTCAGAATACCTTACAACCACAGTCAGGACACCTGCCTTTATGTCTGAATCTCCTTTTGAGCAAGTGCTAGTTACTGCTGCCTTTGCCTAGTGAAAGAGTCAAGCTTGATCATGTACATGCTCAAGATGGGATTCCACGTGGCTACTTTTTAGAGGGAAGTGCATGAACACTGGCGAGGAAGGGTCTATTCATGTGCTTAATACTTTCTCTTGCCTCACTCAGAATAGCTCAACAATCTCCTTAGGAAGCTCCTAATTTTCAAGAATCTAGGTACGTACCTTTGGTTTCTGATTCAAGCTGCTGGGACCAAGGAATTAACTTTCATATGCTTCCAGAGGTTGATCTTTAAGGTAAGAAGGGAACCTTTTTATTATCACTCATGACATCCCTTGCATAAAAAAGTTAATCATGTTATTCCCTGACCACACTACAAAATTTGTAGCTGACAGCTTTCAGCAGAAAATAAAATTCTAGTGTAAGCAATACTTTTCCTCCTATCACACAAAACAAGGTGTTTAGCTAATAGATAGGTCTAGCTCTATATTACTATAAATGTATGTAATTAAATGGCTTAGTGATATTTTCAAAGTAACCCTCTCTAGATTTCACATACTCCTCTCACTTTGCCATATGAAAAAAAAACCAAAAACCAGCAGCTGAGCCTGCTGCCCTCATTCTGCTTATCCTGCACTACTGAGACATAGCAGGGAAAAAGTGACCCAGAAGGGCAGCCAAACATTCTCTAGCTTCCAGGACGAGCCCTTATGGTATAGAGGTGTGACAGAGCTGCTCTACCAGACCCACAGCTATGACAGCAGCTTGCAGCAGAAAGCAGAGCAGCTTCTCAGCTTCTGGAAGCTATGTCAAGGGTTAGGCCATCCAGGGACTGAAACTACAGTCAGAAAATTAAAACAAGGTTTCCTCTTGCCTCGAGGGTGAATTGCATTGATCAGAGACTCCAGCCCTGTTTCTAACCTGGCATTTCAGTAGGAAAGGGACCTGCTGTAATGACTTTTCTCCCTTTGTAATTTAAACTCACTCAAAAGAAGAAAAGTGAGAACCACTTTTCTTTTCCTTTCTGTTTCTTGCATTCGTGTTTCAGGCATCTGAGCTTCATTTATACCAGCAAATATGCCTGGGACTCTGGCTGAAGCACTAGAATATGACTACAGCCATGGTCTGTCTGTACCTTCCCCAGCATAGTGCTGGCCTCTACCAACCAGCAGCCCCCAGAGACTTCCCAGGGACAGCACTGGGGACAGCTGTGCTTGAGACAGCTCCCAAATTGCAGTTTGGGTATCACCAGTTTGTGCTGGGAGCAAGAAAGCTGAGACCCAAGGACATAGGCAGTGTCATGTCCTTGGCCTCAGGCCACATCAGGATCTTTGACTTGTTTTGTTCAAACCTAGCCAAAGAGTCCTTGACACCAGCAAGGAAAATACCTGTACTGTCCCACTGGAGACAGATTGCTAAAGGAACAGAGGAGAATCACAGAAGTGGAAAAACAAGCTGGTTCTATAAAACTCGACTTTTACAAAATCAAATGTGAAAAAGAGAATTGTGGCTTGGTGGAATCTTTACAAAATTACTCTGTCACCCCTATTTCACATTATATATTATATCTTGGTTTACATAGGTTCCCTTGAAAATCAAAAGACAAGAAAAGCAAAAGCATCAGACATTGACTTTTATACTTGGTTATACAAGGTCTATGCAAGCATAGATGTACGTACTTCTTCTGTTGCTTTTTACAGTCAAATAGGCATATATTACTGAAAGATACCAAAGACTGAGCTGATATAGGTTACACTCTAAAGGTAAAATCAGGGAGAGGGTTCGGGTTCAATGTTCATATTGGTAAATGTAAATTAAAGCAGACAGAAAGGAATTGTCAAGACACCAAGATCACAGTCTTCTAAACTGGAATACAGCCTAGAGAAAAGTCCCTCAACTATAACATAACAGACATCAGAAAACAAATTCTCAAAACATCCCATATTATCCTTTTGGAACATTGTTCAGTTTTAGTCACCCATCCTTCAAGCTATCTATTGGAAATAGAGGAAACACAATGACAATTCAATACATTAATAGGGACAGAGAGGAGAGAGCTTTCAATGAGCTGTATTACACAGGCAGAAGAGATGAATAGAGGAAATAGTAAGGTTTTGTAAATTAGTATGTGATATAGATAATGATACCTTTTTCTGTTTCACTAGAAAGCTTAGTGTTACTGGAAGGTAAGCAATAGGTTTAAAATACAGATAGGGAGAGAAAATAAAGAACATTTTAAAATCTTGGCTCATCAACCACTGGTGCTCTCTGACATGTAGTATCATTGAAACCTGGAGTTCAGGTTTATACTGAGAAGGATTTGCCATTCCTAGGAGAAGAACTCAGATAAAACTCTTCCATTGGGTGAAAATAATTACTCAGACATTAGAAAGTCTTTTGTGATTTCCTCTGAAGCTGCTGGCATAGATAATGCTGGAGACAGAGCTCAATATTCACCAATGTGGCAATACCAGTATTCAGAAAGGAAAACAATAGCCGCCAGGACTATGTTCTCTGAGAATTAGTTGCTTTTTAATACCTAAATTTGAATCTAAGTTGGAGTAATTGTAGGGGGGGAAGTTCCTAAGTCATTTTATATGCCATTTATTCATTCTGAAAGATGAACTTCTAGCTAGTCACTTACACAGGTTGTTTGGGACTCAATTTAAAGGTGCTCATAACCCTTTAGTATGTAGCTATAGATGTGCTTACCTTCAAACTCCTGAAGTCAAGGTAGCAATTTGTATGGATGCTACTGAACTGACCTTGGAAAGCTGCAGCATGAAAACTTGGCCACTTTATGCTGGAGCACCATAGTGGTGTCGTGGTACGGATGATCCAGTGAATGGGGGGGG
>VZRU01002177.1:215156-278513 GCA_013398155.1 Pedionomus torquatus
GAAGAAAGAAACATAGGGTGTGGGGTCAGGGGGGAAAGAAACACTAAGCACTCATTTTTGTTTTCAAAAGGCCAAGAATCTTAAATTTACAGCTCTTTGAAACTCTTGCAAGGATTATACCTGACTAGAATCCCTAGATATTAAGCTGTCACTTACAGTTTTGGTTTGGGGTCAGATGAGAATTACCAGGGAGTTATTTTTAAAGTACTATGCTGGACATAGCAAAATAAATTGCTGTGCCTTTCATTTTCAATTCCAATCTTAAAAGAATAAAACATGAATCTGCTCTATTTACTTCTCCTATGATAAAATCAGATACATTTCCTCTGTTAGCAGGAAGTTTTGAATTGCAAAAATAAAACAGTGTCTGTTACACATGTAATTGAGAAAAGCAGAAAGGGGGGGAGGAGGAAAGGGAGAGGACAAGGGGAGAGGAAGAGGGGAAGGAGAGAGGGGAAAGGAAAAGAAAAAGAAGAAAACAACACATGCCACAAACAAAATAGAGTCATCTCCAGACTCAATTAAAATTGTAATCTTTCATGTTCAGGGAGTGAACTGGAAGAGTATGAGCTGAATTAAGTGTTTCTTTTCCAAAGCATATGAATGAATCATGTTCCTGAGTGTATTATTTAGTACTTATCTGAGAAGGGCTTGATGCCAGTAAATTCTGAATCATAACAGCTTACAGGAATTAGCAGCAGTTCCAAAGAAAATACAGAAATCATTTGAAATATTTAAACATTTTTAGTTCCAGCTTTGCAAGCACAGCTAGGTAAATAAAGGACATGATCTGGATGATCGAAAAGGGCTACATAAAAGCATTTCAGTGGAAGGGACTAGAGCCTACCCACTTCATTCTTTGCAGTCTTGCACACACCCCTGTGCTCCTCCAGGATGGGCCAGGCTGTGGTCCAGTTCTCAGCCTGCCCCACCCAGACTCAAACAGACCACAAGACTTCAGCATCAATAGTATTTTCTCCCCCTACGCTGTAGTCTCCTCTGGGGGACCACCCCACTGTCACCACATATTCACTGTGCAGTTGTGCCTGGTTCGATACAACCGCATCTCTGGTTTTGGCCAGGTTACTGCATGTTTAATCAAACCTGCACTGTATCTACCAAGGCTTGGCATCTAGTCCATAATGCACAGTGATACCTAATGCAGCAGCAGGATTGAACTGATTATCATACATCTTGGTTACAGAAGAGAGCTGGGAGTGGGCAAATCAATGGTAAATCACTGCAACAGCTACAATGCTTGATCTGTCGCAGGCAGAGATGCTACACAATCATGTGCAAAAACCTGACATTAAAATTCATTCACTATCTTTAATTACAGCTCTTAGTCACCTGAGGGAAGATGGAATCTGCTGAATACTGAGAAATAGATACTGCCACGTAATTGGGTTTCAAGAATACAAGGGAATGCCTGTCTCACCTGCGAGGGAAATAATTAATGAAGCAGGAGAATACAAATTCCCTGAAGCTAACCACCGAAAAGCATCAATTCATGAAATAACTAACACAGATGAATCCAGGTACAATGGATTTAAACTTCCTCTTGTTAACATTAAGAGAATTGCAAAAGAAGTTCTGCAGGGTAAAATATCAAGTGAGCTCAGAAATCCCTAGACTGGCGAAAGGTAAATACCCATATTAAAAAAAAAAAAAAAAGATATCAGAGCTTGGGGGAGGAGTAGGTTAAGCAAAATGAAATGGCAGTGAGATATATCACTTGCTAGAAGGATAGCCTAATAAAATGGCATACTCAGGAAGGTGAGACAAAATGTCAAGCTTCCCCACAAGATGACAAATAAATTGCAATGACCTGATTTATACCTACATGAATGACCCAATTCAGTAAAAATGTACCTTGAAAAGGAAATAGCACATCATAACTGGGAATAAACTAGGGAAGGAGATGCTGCAAGAGGAGGCTACAGCTAGTTATATTTAACTCCTTAAATCCAGGCAATTTCCAGACAGTCCTATGTATTTTAAGGGGTCACACATATGTTCCTCTACCTTGCAAAACCTGAACTCTGTGGTGAAATGGCGTATCTGTGGGATCATATATGGAAAACCGTACCATTACTGAAGAGGTCATACTCACACAGAATGTAATATCAAATGTTTAAAACTTGACATGACTCGAAAGTGACTTGACATGACTCGAAGCCTGCAGGTAGCAGGCTGAATTCTATCATGTAACATGCAGGTCATGAAGAACCCCAAACTGAACAGTGGTGGGGACAAATCCCCTTGAAACGTAAGTGGGGCTTTCAAGTTTTGGGTGTACTGCACTAAGCAACCACAAGAACAAAAGCTTTGCTACATATACACATAATTTCGTCACATAATTTTTTTTACAATACACATAATTTTTTTTTTAGAATTACAGTGGAAAGGGTTGGTCAGGGACCTTCCTCTACAAGAATTTTCTGTCAGAAAATATCTATCTATAAGGGATGTGCTGGGAAGTGGGGAATACAGACTGTGTTGGCATATGTATGCAGGGAGGTGCTGGGAGAGGAATTTCTCATCAAATGCTCTCAGGATACAAATGAGTTTTCTAGGATGAGCAGGATAACACCGTTATAGAGATTATATTGTGATTTAATGTGACCTAATGAGATGTTGATGTAATTTTACCAAAATCAAAATGACAGCAAAACACTATCAAAACAAGTTAGAGCAAAATTCTAAGTGAAATATACTGATGACTAAACATTCAGCTAGGCATCACTGAACATGCAGAAGGAAATGGGCTACTACCCTCTGTTCATCTGCTAATTTGGAATCTCTGATCAAGGTTAATTTCACAATAATTTGGAGAGGATAGTAAGATAGTGGAACATAATTCACAAGACTTGCCTAGCTGAAACTGAGACTGTTTGACCCACAAACATCCTGTCAAGGTCAACTTGGGCAATACGTGTCCACTTTCTATAAAGGAGGAAATGTGCAAGTCAAGATTTAGAAGATGGTGTCTATTTATGGACAGACAGGTTTCCAAATGGGAATAATCTGCTTCTCAGCTATATGCTAATATGATGGAGCAGATGACTTGGATACTTATATCCTTAACAATGCAAGGAGGAAATTCATGCTTCTGAAATAGTGGAAATGGTTGCAATCACTAAAGATATACCAGATCAGTATCAGATAGTATCAGTGAAAATGGCAAGACAATTGCTATCTCCTTTATTTATGCTTATTTACTTATTAATACTTATTTATTTACACAGATGTCTAGCCTCTACAACAATAGGTGATAGGCAATTTGAAATAAAGTTTGTAGGCTTTTATACTTCAAGTCACTCTCTTCAGAAATAAATGCTGACAGACAAATCCCAATGGTACTAGTCTGTGTAGTCCCAGAGAAATATCACCTTCTGCAGAGAACAAAGCTCTTCCTCAGAGCTTTCAAGCTGAATTGAAAACTATTAAAGACAGCACAGAAAACCCTGCAGAAGATGCAGATTTTGATGTATCTACCAGGTGACAGAAAGCAGCAGAGGTCTCTGAAAAACTCATGGAGAAAGCAGTTGTTTTGCTAAAAAAATTGGAAGGGACTGCTCGTGACTGCTCTACTGACTTGGGAACTGAGTTCCTGGAAGAAGAGGCAGGGTAAAGAGGACACAAAGATGAAAACCTGATAAGGGAAAAGGCAGAACTGCAAGAATTTACTGTATTTGCCCAGATAAAGGGCCTGCAGATAACTACTTATATATACACACACACACATATGTGTGTGTGTACACATATGTGTGTGTGTACACATGACTGCTCGTAAATTAAGAAGTCCCCTTCCTGATGTAGTTGCTGCACTAAACTAATTATTCTGCACTGATTCTTGCAGAAAAAATGGTGATTGTAGAAACCCCTGTGTGGCAGCAGTCTGCAAATACAGATTCTGCAAAGGCAAGATTACGTAATTGTGTCAGTCTATGTCCTCAACAGTTAAATCCAAGGATTTTCAATCCAGTTTGGTGATGAAAAGTATTAGCAATTCCTTTTTCCCAGTGCAGTTCTAGTCCTGGGTTATCCAAACACCTCAGAACATGTTTACCCACACCTGAGCTTCTTGATAAACACCAGCTATAAGTTTGTCTGCACAGGTCATTGTTTTTCTGTTTTTCCTCTGTTGCATGTCTATGCAAATTTGGTCCTATTAAAACACTAAATAAAAAGATTCATGTCTTTTCCCCAATGGTTTTTAAACTTGTTTAGATATGTAAATCAGCTTTCTTGCTTAACAGCCTCTAGAAAGGTTGTTTCTGTAATTAAAGTGATAAAGAGAGATACTTAATAATTAAGCATAGTTTTCTTCATTGATCTGCATGGGTAGATTAAATTTTAACATCTATAGCTCTACGTAGGGGATTTCATGAAATATTTAATGTCATCTATAGTGCCTGTTATTCTAGGCATCATTCTTTCTTTCACCCCGGTTTTAACGAACTACTATTATACTACTATCAACCAAAGCAAGTTACTGCTTTTCTCTTTGTGTCTGGCAAAATTTCCTCAAGGTATTTATCTCAGATGCCTCCAGCCAAGGTGATTCTCTGAGTCTTCATCCACAAACCCAGACATAGCTTCGAGAAGAATGACCTGCTAAGCAATTCTTGGGAATAAGGCTCAGTTTCATAAAGCAGACTGCGAGGTGTAAACTCTGGGATCTCTTTTCCACTTAAAGCCTCAATCCAAACCACATCATTTAAGTACTTACTGATCTCTGTATTTGCGACCAATCACACTGATTTATATATGACTTTCATAACACGTACAGCATTATACATACCTTGTCCTCTTTCTCCTCCATAACTGCCCTCTGCTGGGTACCTTAGGAAATGAGTTTCTGGGACAGATAATTCATCTGACTGACTGCTCGTAAATTTTTTCCCTTCTTAGATCTCTTCTTTGAGAAGAATGCTGGTCTGGGAACCCTGGTCTTTTTATTTTCTCCTTTCATTTTTTCACATCTTAATTCTCAAGTGCACTTTACTGCATAATGGTTTTCAGTAGGAGTAAACACATGCTAAAATCAAAGAATCATAGAATGGTTAGAGTTGGAAGGGACCTTAAAGATCATCGAGTTCCAACCCCCCTGCTGTAGGCAGGGACACCTCCAACTAGAGCAGGTTGATCAAAGCCCCATCCAGCCTGGCCTTGAACACTTCCAGGGATTGGGCATCCACAACTTCTCCGGGCAACCTGTTCCAGTGCCTCACCACCCTCACAGGAAAGAATTTCTTCCAAATATACAATCTAAATCTCCCCTCTTCCAATTTATAACTGTTACCCATTGTCCTGTCACTACACTTCCTGACAAAGAGTCCCTGAAGAAGAAATCACAAAGAGGAGTTTTTGTGTCCTACTTTGAATTTGCAGCTACTGCTGCAATTCAGTGATTGCAGAAGCCAATGTTGAAACTCAGAGTGACTTCAGGACTTTCTTACCTTTTGTGGAATGTGGCCCAGTTTTTAAATTTTCACTCAAGTATTTTACAGAGCTCTAAACATAAATAATTTCTGGACCTTGCAGGAATAATGTACTTTTTGTTCATTAGTGGCCTTTGGGGAGATTGCTAAACAAGAGTATTTTACACAAGCAGGTTATTTGTTAATAAGTGATCTCAGTGTGAATGTCAGTTTTAAGGAGCTACTTGAATATTTAAAGTTAAGGAGGCTATTTGCCTAAATGAAAAAGGACATTACCACCAGAAAACAGACACAACTTATCTTCTGTGTGTTTCAAGAGCTCTTGGAAATAAAAATTCTGCAGTATCTTTAAGAGTGAATAAACAAGAGATAAAGATTTAATATAATTGGGAATTAATTTTTAAAATAGATTTGAACACAAATAAAAGTAAGAGCAGTTTTATGACATCATTTTACAACATTATGTGGTGAAACAAATCACGAGCTGAGTGATTTGATCAGAAAGGGGATGGCCCATCAAGAATGGGAAGTTCCACAAATATCTAATGCAACAAATGCTTAAAAGTATTTAACAAAATGCATCTACCCTTTGTCTTTTTCAAGGTATGAGTATTGATTTAATAAAGCTGATTCTCACACACATCTGTGAGGTCTTTTTATTATTCCAGTGAAAAGCTCTGAATGTATGCACAAATATAAAACTATGTGTAAAAATTAATCATAAAAATCATCCAGGTATATGAGAGGCACTGAACACTCAGATGTGGGGTGAAGAATTAACAACAGAGTTCAAATTCAGTAAAACTCATAACTCCATTTTAATGTCATCTATATTTTACATCACTTCAGTGTTTGCTTGAGTCAGACTAAATTCAATGGGATTAGATAATAAACTGTAGTGTCCTGCTGAATCAGAATAGAGGTTTTAATGCAAAGATAAATATTTAATGTAATATAACAAGATTCTTAATAAGCAGAAGAGAGAGGAAACATCCTAACTGCAGAAATCAGATTTCAAACTGAGGAGCAGCATTAGAAGTCCTGCCATAGGCTTCAGCTACAATATCATCATCAAAACCTGTAATAACTTAAGATCATTTAGGAATTATTTCAGCCTTTAGCATTGTGTGCATGTAACAGCATTTATTCTTACAAACTATTTACAGTCCCATTCCAGCCCTTTCTCCTTTGCTAGAGACAGCAACCACTGCAGAATGAAAGATGAGCTGCACTCATGGCTAGTTGGTTGTGTTCCAGCACTGGTAAAACAAATCATTAAAAGGACGAGCCATTTTAATAAACTGTGTGAGCTGTTGTTACTGTGACTTATGTTTTTTGTCTGCAGATATGGAAGCTATAAAGCAGCATAAAAGAGCAATTTTTTTTAATTTTTTTTTTTATTTTTTTTTTCATTGAATAGCTAAATGTTAACCATACAGACACCTGCCATTTATCCTTCAAAAATAACATTCGCTTGGAGGGGTCTCCAAAACAAAAGGGTGGCCAAAACCACTGTTTGGTGTTGGTGAAAGTTAAAAGTCCTAAGCCAAACACAGTGTATAGAGAGCTATGTATATTTTGCTAACTCCTTGTTCAAAACAGCTAGAGGCAATATATGCATGTTTGGTAGTGATCAACTGAGTTTTCAGGATCCTGGCTAGGCTGCTATTGCTGGTTGTCAGAAACTGCTTATTTGATTTCTGATCCAGAGAACTCAATTCTGAAATTTTACTTGAGGTAAAGGATAAACATGGAATGATACAGAAGCAGGTCCTTTTAATAATAAACACTTCAGTGCCCAATGATTTTTCATCATTTTCATCAGTTTCTCTAGGCTACAAAAAGGTGGAGTAGACTTTCAACATTTCAAAGTAAAATTAGAGCAGTGATATAACTCTTAATATAAAAGAAAGCTTATGAAAATGTTTAAATGTAAATACATATTTCTCACTTACTGCTTCATGATGTCACCTTTAAACAATCACAAGTCATTTAGCTTAAAATAAATTCTTCCCCATGAAGCTATCTCCTTATTTTACCATATATTTTCAACAGTAAGTTCTTAATGTGTTTTCTCCTTTCCAGTGTCTCTAAATGCATTTTAAAGCCTCATTCCTTAAAACTAACAAATGTTTCTCCTTCCTTTATGATCCATTGCTGCTGTTGCTTAGCCACTGATTATAGCACATACAAACTTTATCTTCTCTCTTATGACAAATGTTGTTATAGCCTAAAACAATTCCACCATATAGATAAAGTATTAAGTCTTTTGTGTAGGTGAGCAGCTCTTCCATTCCCCCTACCATTATCAGATTGGCCAATTCCTACAGGACTGCAGCATTTCTACAATCAGGATAATAACCAAAGTCTATTTCTCATTCTCTGAATATTGCTGATGAAAGAATGAATCTTACTCTTTCACGCTTAACTACACAGAATGGTGCTATTCATTTAACCGTTTCAGGAATCTCTGAACCATACAGATAAATGGGCTTTTGGATGAGCAAGTATTATTCCACTGTATCAAGGGATGTGAGGCAGCATTTAATTTGGAGCATTAATTACTTACAGATACATTATATTAGGCTCATATGTACAGAAAACTATACTGTGAGAAGATTTGGCTTGATAGACAGAACTAACTAGAGTATATAAAAGAAAATTCTGGATTTTGAGTGTAGTCTCTCTATATATTACTTGCCAATATAATTCCTCTCAAATGATAAATAAATTTGAATGTTTCTAATTACAGAAGTATTTTAAGTAATAGCCATAGATGACTTGTTTTGGTGTGGGTTTTTTTTCAAATATAAAGAAGTGGTCTTCTGGTGTGTAAGTTTAGCAAAAGTACTTAACATTCAACAGCTGTGTTACTGGAATGCAAGAAGCATTGCAAATAACAGATTTCACTTTATTCCAACTACTCTTTTCTTTCATGTAAATACATTAATCCTGAGACCCAAAGAAAATTACCCCATTTGCCTTGGTTTGGATTGAAATTAGCCAGTTCTGCCTATTTGCAATAACTGACAGGTACAAACTATAACACTTCAAATAAAAGCACTGCCATCTTTGTGGTCTTATATTTTAATCTTACTGGATGTCCCTCTATTCTGACTCTAAACAGCCCCTCAGTTCAGCAGGTCCCTCTCTTTTCATTTCTGGATAATCTCAACCTGGAAACAAAAATCTTACTCTGGTATTTGAGGAAAACTGGGCTCGCTGGAGCGGTTATGGATCAGTGCCACATTTCAGAGTTCTACTGAATTTGGAACTCTTTTTTTAAAAAAAAAAGTTGTATATACAGAAGATTTGCTTTATAGGTTGAATATGCTCATGTGACTGAAGGCTGCAACTAAACACAAGAAAACCTCCTATATAGAACCTGTAGACTATTTTGTATGAAGATTTGCACCTTGTAATTTCTTTTCTTCTTTAGAGAAATTATAAGTTTTCATTTCCAGTTTGCTGGATTCAAAATGTGCAAGTATAAAGAAAAGGTACTCACTTGACATTTTGATCTCAAAGCACTGACCATGTTGAATTAAGTTGCCCATGGGCAGGTATTTACAGTGTCACAACTTGAGAGCATGTACAGGTCAACCACATGCCAGAAAGGTGACATTTCCCTGGGAAAAAGAAATTCTGGCTTTTGTTCAGCCGTAATCCATAGCTCATACAACGTCAGTTGTGCTGATTAGCATCAACGAGCCTTTTGTGCAGCACAATAGAACTGAATGATGCTGATGATTTCATTTAAAATATGACTAGACATTATTTTTTGTACTGATTGGAATATGCTATATTGAGTGAATAATCCTGAATTGGAATTAGTATCTCTGTACAGGAGGGACTGTGCCACTTAACTATTTCATTTTCTTAGAAAATATACTTTAAGTGATAGAATAAAATTTAAAAAATCTGTGTGCGTAAACCAGCCCTTTTTATTCTTTCCCATATTTTGAAGTGTATTAATCCCCTGAATTATAGCTAGTAATTATTAAATTACTGGATAATCACTGAGGAATTATCAGCTCACTTACAATAAAATATTAATTTTCTCAGACTCACTGACTAAGTTTGACCATCAAATTCTTACAGAAATTGTATCTGGACAGTATTTTCCTCATTTCTTCTTTGAGAAGACATTTCATTACCATGCAAATGGAAGTGCCTCTCAGCAGGCTAATTGGTATATACAACACGTAACATGCAAACCACAGTATTAAATCACTCCACAATTTAGAAAGCATAATCCAAATTTGAGGGGAAATACCATTGTTTTTATGAGATCTGGTATTTACATATGGCAAAGAGGTGGGTGGATGCCTAATACATGTGCGAAGATTAGAAAGAATAATTGTCTAAGATGCTATGTCTCACCAACAAAGAAAGAATATTTAAAGGAAATGCACTTAGTAATTAGAATAATAATGGGCAATTAATTTGATAGAAGCAGGCAGCCTATTTGAAAGCAACAGAAGTACATAATGTAATCAAAGCATATTTGGCCCAATAATTTGGAGGTTTTTTAATTTATTTAAATGCTTGTTGTGTGCACACAATATCACTATCTTTTAATATTTAGTTTAGAAGAGACTGCAGTATTCAACAAGCCGTATTCAACACCGGATTCAACATTTACTCCTAAAAAATAGACATGGCCACTAAACAGTTTAGGCAACTATAAATTCAATTTCCAACACATTTCAGAAAGAATTTTCTGTAGGATGGGACAGAATCAGACTCCCAAGTGTGTCAGGAAGGATGCTATTAGGAGCCACAAAACAGGCTTCAAGTTTGACACATGTGAAAAATCCACTTAAACATGTGATTTTGGCACATGAATACAAACTCAAAACCTAACACACGTCAGCCAAACAGCCAAGAACCAGGCCTTTCATTACCACGAAGTTGATGTAAACCCACTGTCACTCTCAAAACATGCCAAGGTAGAGCAATCTTCCTGACGTGCAATATTTCTCTTAAGTGACTAAACACGGAGCTACTGCAGCCGGCAGCAGGCAGTCATTGCTTTCATACTGTGAAAACACTTTCTAAAGACAACTCTGCTATCAAATGTGCTTATTTACCTGTCATAGTCTTGGCAAATCTCCCCAACAGCTACCAATGCTTTTAAGTACTCATTGGGTTGATAGGGATGGATGTAGTGCAGTGAGCAGCTGTTCCGAGGATCACCGTTTGATGCAGTAAAATCTATAGCTACCTGGAAAAGAAGAAAAGTCAGCATGTTGCGAAGCAATTCTGGACATTAAGTATATGCCATGTGTCATGCCATATATCAGCCATGTGTCTTTACCAGAAAAGAGTTTTCTGCAGAGATCGCAGCCTTAAAGCAAAGGTCATTTTACACCACACTTCAAGAAATTTGGATTAGGATGGTATTGATAAATACGTCTAGAAAGAAACAACAGCTTTCAAAGTAAGAGATAATAAAACTAAAATGGTGCAATTGGGACAAAAATTAACTGCATTATTATTCTATGTGGAAAATTATGTTCTAATACATATGAATCAAATTAACTATCTCTAGGTTTTCATACTTAATTAAATTATTCCAGCTCAGGTGATGTTCAGGTCATAAAAGCCATGCAGCTCAAATATCCCGAGAGACTTAAAATTTCTACTAAAGCTGTAAACTAAAACTTCAGTTACAGACATTTCTTAGCTATTTTAAAACTTACCGTGGCTGTAGTAATAATAGTAGATACTGCCTGTCTGGTATTTTTTACTTTCAAAACATCGAAGCATTAAATAATTAACCCTCCAAATTTCATGGATGATAGCAAGCTTATAAGTTGAGCTGCAGTGTAAAATCCTGCACAGATTTTTGAGTTGAAAAGGCTTAGATAAGATTATGGGAGGCATTCAACACAAAAGCAAATATTAATCAATCCTCTTAAAATTCCTTTTTCCCTTTGAAATGCTCTTTATATTTCTCACTGAAGATATACTCTGGCATGCATCTTCCTGTGGTATGACTGTCACAGATCAGAAAGCTCTCTTCTAAATTTGTGATGCTGCTTTCTAGGAGTTCCTAAAAGGAACATCAAAAAAACCCAAAGGAACAAAGCCATTAACAAGCTTCCTTATGATTTTGTCCAATGACCTCTTCCTCCAAAAACCCATTATATTTGGATACTTAATAGAAAAATGCACATTTTATTTCTCAGTTTTACAGAGCAGTTGGCAAATAAGGGCCTTCCTGAAAGCTGCAAAAAGAACTTTGAAGTCCCCAGCTTGCCTCTGTGAATGTGCAGCTACCCCAGCTGGAGCCACTGCTTGGCACAAGGAAGATAATTTTATGCAGCTATGAAATTAAAATGAAACAGCATTTTCATTTTCTCTTTAAAAAAAAATATTACACAGTCTTACTGAAACTTATTTTTTGTAGCTAAAAACTAAAAGCAAAAAATCATACTGGGTCAACCCTACCTGGCTTTTCCCCACTATTTCTGATTTTCCACCTCTAACTTCTGGCTGAAGAGAAATATTTTTCACTGCTCTCTAGGCTGCTTGGAAATGCTTTTTATCACCTTGATCAACTGTGACCCCCCACACCCCTCACCACATGTCAGTCAGGAGATATGGGCTTGATTTGGCTTGCAAATATATTGATCTTTCACCTCTGCTTCCTTACTTACTGTTCATGCAGCAAAGCAGTGAGTCTGCTTTCCACACAGGTCTTTTTCAAAAAATGATAGCATGATTTAACTTCAATAAATCAGTAAAATACTTCCCATGTTCTCACAAGCATGCCTGTATATAATTACGGAAGAAAGAAACAGCAGTGGCTTGTGCCACTTACGGTAAATTCATAGATACATGTATGGACTAGCATAGTTTCAGGTCACTTATTAAAAAAACATCTTAGTCAAGGTGCGCATATTTTCTTAAAATGATGTACATTTTCTTTGATACTAATTTAACTTTCATTTTTTTTTCTGATTATAGAAAATGCAAAAGTGCCACTGTATGATAAACAAAGGGCATTCCTGTAAAATTTTTAAAAGTAGGCATTTTTACTAATAATGTCAAAGCCGACATTAACAAGACTCAAGTGACACATCAGATAGAACTGGAAAAATCTTCCTTCATGGCTGTTAGCCACAGCTAAATGCTTTTTAACTGAAAACAAGAGAACAGTGTAGGAATCAGCAGTGGGTTTCATGAGCTTGGAAAAAAGTCTGTGGCTAGTATTTGGGAAAGAAAAAACCACTCCCCAAAATGAGCTTCCCTCATTCATAGAGATCTGCTGATAAGCAAAAGTAAATCCCAATTTCCCATGAGGAAACCTTTATGAATATTCATGCTTGGATGCAGTGTGCTTGACTTTCATCCAAAACTCTTTGACTCCAAAGAGAAGGACTTTCAGGAAAGATGACCACTGTTACTTGCCACAATTCCAAAAGAACAATGCAGAGCTCTGCTCTTTTAGCATTACCCAGCAGTATCAAGGTCTTGTGCAAATTATCACAGGAGTTAGGCTAATATCACAACTGAGCTAATCTTGTGGGCAGCGAAGTAGGGATTTTTCCTACAATGCATACATTTGCTTTTTATCACTGTATCCTTAAATGTACCAGTTCCAATGTATCAGTCATCTTCCTACAGCTAAATAAGAACATAACGTAGCAATAACTAACTCTCAGTATTTTTTTTTTCCTCAGCCTTGTAAAAGGGTGATTTGCATCACACTGAAGACATCCTACATAGCTTGGACCTTCTGCTAGATCTGTCACAAATGAATCTGCCTGCCCAATACCGTGACCTGCCTGAGAGAGAATCTGTCCAATATATCTTTCTATTACAATTCCTTTTTATGCACATTACACATCCTTTCAGCTGTATTTCCTAAAGTGATGAAAATGTTTTCTGGCTACAGACCCGTCTGCACTGCCAGCTTCTGAACATTTCTTCTGCAGCAGGGAACACTGTGTGATAAGAGACACAGCATTTTGCAATAAGCAGTGCATTAAAATAGCAGACTGGAATCAGAACTATTGATCTCTAGAGATGAAAGCTTCTTAATAAATGGTTTTAAAGTGAAGGAAAAGTTTACTTTCGTTTTTCAGAGACATTAACTATAAACTATGTCCTTACAATAGATGTACAAAGCATCCCAAGCACACACAGCATGATGTTACCAAAGCCTTCATTAGTGCTTTAAATTAGCAGATACATCATACTGCAGCTTTTTGTTATCAAATGTATACTTAGCATCCTAGTTTCTCTCCCTCAGTAAGTGCCCTTTCAAATCACAGTTGTATTGTACTGCCTGTAACCAGCATGAACTCAATAGAAATGTCATTAATATTAAGACAACAACAACAATACATGTACTGGGAGAGTTTAAAACAATTCCAGATCCTTTCCCCTTAAAAGAAATGAAATCTGGGAAGGTGAAAGGAATGGGCATTCTCTATTTCAATTGTCTCAATTAAACAGATTAGGACTATGTGAAAAGGAGATTATATGATGTGTGCAGAAATCAAGGGAGCATTGAATATCTCCCCTGTAGGCTGCGCCTTTTCCTTCAGAGCCCACTGGAGAATCTCTGATCCATTTCTGAAAACAGCAACACATTTTGCAACCAGTCTATGCTATCAGGAATGGGGACCGGTGCAGATGAGGCAGATGTAAGTAAAATATGCGGAGAGTCAGCTTGCAATGATCTTTAAGTAGAACCAGTAGGTCATGTGTGAGCAGAGCTCTAGGCACAGAGACATCCACAACGGCTTCCCCTGAGTCCATACTGGTTGGGAACTGACAGTGATGAGTTCACACAATACTGTAGCTGGTGGATTTACCAGTGAGGTCAGCAGTAATTCAGGGATCTCTGTACTTCATTTCCTCTGTGTCCTCACTGCCCATCCTTGCAGGTGAATTAATATGTTTCCTATTATCAATAGTTCTGTTTAATTTCAGCAAAGTAAAACATTAAAATAATAAAATACAGTAGAAACAATACTATCCATTTTAACACAGTTTAACACAGCAGCTTTTGTGATTCACAGCCTGCTAATAAGAAACCAGCAAGAAGTAAATAAAAGACAAGCCAATTGCCATGACTCCTCAGTGTAAGGACTTGCTTTTCCACTGGAAAACTTTAAGGAGGAATCAAAAAGAGTCTGTTAAGCACAGCTGTAACATACTAATATGTATATCCCTAGACACTTTCTAATGGTTACAGTGTTCCTGTGCTTGAGCTAGAGTTGTGGAAAATTAACCAGTCTTTAGATGTGCTTAAGCACTTGCCCTGATTAGAACAGGCTTTTAAATATTACTTAAAGACATTACTGTCTTTCTGCTAATGACCTTGAACACATTCGATAATTGAGTTCTTCCAGACATATTTTTAGGGAGGAAATACCAGGAAAGATAAATTAAAGGGGTTTCCATGGATTGGAAAGTTTCAGATTTAGAGAAGAAATGGGCTTTGTAGGCATGTGGGGATAACAGAAGAAGAAGCTGGGTAAGATGGAGATGTAATCACACAGGATGTTTTGCTTAAGAACACAGAGCTATAAAGATTTTTGTCTACTACTATAGGTATTTCCTTCAAAAGCAGAAACAGGGTCCTCAGTTCTGGGTGCTATTCAATGACTTTGCAAGGTGTACTGGCAAAGCGCATACATTACACCTCAAAAAGCTGATTTGTACAGAAAAAGGCAATCTATTACTATCTATAGCTGCTGCTCTTGCTGGAATTTTCAGTCGGGAGACAAAAAAAATCTTTCTTTTTTGTTACATCATTTTTGAAAATGAAGGCTTGTCTGGTAAAATGAAATGGAATATTTCAGTAGCATCCAATGTCTGACATTTGATACCTGAGAACAGAAACAGGGCAGGGTGCTATAGGAAAAGAAAAGATCTCCAGCAGAAGAATACTACCTTGAATACTACCTGGAAGCATTAGATTGTATGCCTGAAGTTGTCACAGAAGTGAGACTGGAATTGAGCCCAAATTTGTATTCCTATGCTATCATAAATACTGATTTTTATTTTATTATTTTATTTTATTTTATTTTATTTTAATTTTATTTTATTTTCCCAGATTAAAAAAATAACCACAAACAAAAAAAAAAAAAAAAACAAAACAAAAAAGCAGAGGAAGAAAAGATCAAAACCACAAAGCATGAAAAGTTTCTAAAAACTGGAGATGCAAAATATTGTCTTTCTCTTTATGGAGAGCTCTGCAAATAATTTTATCTCTGTTCCTTGAACTGAATAATTCTGAATTCACTCTAAATTAAAATCTTGTCCCACCGTACTGCCATCTTACTGTTGGTAACTACAGCTGAGGTATGAAACATCAGCATTTACCCTAGTATTTGCCCCAGATTGACAGAGAGAGGTTCCTGGCTGGACTGTCTCTGCATGTGACTTTCTGTATGGCACCACTAGAAGGGAAATAACTTGCTTTGATGGATGACTCATTCTGAAAAGGAACACTGGCACACAGTGAACTGATGATTGATGAACAGGACATCTAACACTGAAGAGCTTAAAGGCAGGTGAGATGAAATCCTCCCCTGTGACACAGTCCCAGCAAGGGAATTTACTTAAAATTCTTGTGAACAAACTGAGGCTCAAACCCAAAGGCCAGTCAGTACTGTCACAAGGGCTAATTCAGCTCTCTAGCTTTTTGGGACTGCTGTAGCTCAGATGGAATTGGTGGGAACACCACCAGCTTAGCTTCTCAGCCGTGTATGAAGTTGTCTTTACTTTTTGCAATGTGATTGTCATTGTTGCAAAACATAAAACTAAGTCAGCACACGCAAGAAAAATCTTACTGCATAATCATAGTTTTCTTTGCTTAATACATCTTTCAAGAAGACCTTAATAATTTACCAAGGAATGGCATGTAAGAATCATTTCTCTGTGAAAGTAGTGAATCAGTATCTAAGGGGATTCCCTTTCATTAAAACAAGTTAGAGAAGGAAGACACTTACTGTAAACTGTATTTGGCAGCCTCCCATGATATAATCTAAGAAGGAATGCATCTTGTGGATCTGCAGACAAGAAAGCAAGACATTCAAATTAGCTGTGTACTGCTAAAACATCAGAGAATTGTCTAAAAAAAAGTAAATTGGAAGGAGGGAAGGGACCAACTGAAAATAAAGGAATAATATGTCAAATACATTTGAAGATAGAAACAAAACTGTAAGCAGAGAAAACACCAAAATCCTAAAACTACAGAAAGAAATATTCACATCAAAAGTAGAACCAAGCTCTGCTCCTTTCTAGTGAGAAGTCGGTGGGAATTCTGCTCTTGGTTTAGGAGAAACAAGAGCAATTTTGTAGAAATGGTAGAAGGATTAGAAAAGAAGCACATAAAAGGCCAATTAGCAAGCTTGTAGGTGTAAGAGTTTAGCACTGCCCACTCCAGTGCACAAGAACAGGGATAGGGCAAGAAAAATAAGAGAGTTGGAGAGTCAGCTCACTTTTGGGATTCAAGTCTTTGTCTTTAATTTTTGCTATTCCAAAGTGCTATCAGCACTTTGCTTTCTATGCTTCCAAACACCATTAAAATATATGGCCAAGAGCTTAGTAAAGAAAGAGCCAAAAAGCAAACCATGTATTTACCTTGCACTGGTTAAGTATGACAATGCCTGAGTTCTTGTAATTCTTCTTCTTCGCTTTGTACTTGGGGTTAATGCATTCCCATTGTACCTGTGAAAAACAGCAGTCACCACTAGAAGGAAAATTTTTGTACAAATTGAATAATTAACAAAAATGTCACTGTCTGACTTCCACAGTTGACTAAATCCCATCAAATAATGGTGCACATTGAAGAAAAAATGAAAACAATTAACTATGCAGAGAATGATCTTAATAGAAAAAGGTCCAGGGTAAGCATGTCTTTGAACATATACACGTGAACAGAACACTAAGTGAGGTATACAGACACATGAATTGTCTTCCAGTCATAAAATCATAGAATCATTCAGGTTGGAAAATACCCTTGGGATCGTTGAGTCCAACCATCAACCCCGCTCTACAAAGATCTCCCCTACACCATATCCCCCAACACCACATCTGAACAACTTTTAAACACATTCAGGAATGGTGACTCGAGGTTCAGGTGTTACATAAGCAAGACTGAGGAAACCATTTAAGAGGAGAAAAAAGGAGGGAAATGAATACAAATGAAAATACTGGAGGGAACAACCTGGTGCATTGTATTAACTACAAAATTGCCTACACTGTAACAATGGTGTTTAATATAAAACTCATGATTGTAGAAATTCTGATCAGAGATCATCTCCCTCTCTCTTGAAAAAATGCAATGGTTTCTCCTTTATGTTCTATAGTAAAATAAAAAGTTAAGGAAATCACTCAAAAGTGCACAAAGATGCAGTTAGCTAATTAGTGATATATTTAAAAATGATCCCTAGAAAAATCTTTTCTGAAAACGTTCTGACCAGTTTCATGTACAAATAGTCAACTTTACTGTAAAATAGCCCTACCTTGTTACCGGAAGATTTTGTCTTATTTCCATCATAATGCATCCCAGAGTCTTACCGATTTCCCCTTCAGATGTTCTGCTGTCCTCTGGTTTCAGGCAGACTGATAAGGCCAAGCTTTCAGACCCTGAGCTCTAAAGTCTGCAGTATTATTCATACATCTTACTGCAGGAATAAAATGTATGCTTGTATGTGATAGTATCTATTGGCATTTATAAATCCAGATGTGATTATGTAGATTTGTAAGGTGTTAAGTAACATTAAGAACATTACTATTTTCTTTCAGGGAGGTGTTTTTAAGTGCTGGGAGAAACAATTTGATGTTGGGTAACATAAAGAATAGATATCCAAAGGGAAAAAGGATGACTTATCTAAAAATCCCTATTACGACATCTTGAAAGGAAATATATCTGTCAAGTGCTACAATATTTTGTCTAAAGTGAAGATGTTCACATAGGATCTGTGTGAACAAAGCATTTGAGCACATAAAACTGTTTTTACCTTATGAACAGCCCCAGCAATTTCATTGAGCTTCAAACCACTGCCTAACAGCAATTATTTGGATGTCAGAAGTATTTCAAACTTAAAGCTTTTTGTCAAATGTCAAAAAAAGGAAGGCAAAACACATAGCTTTGGAGCCATAAGAGACCTTTTCATCACAGGAGAGGAGGAGTATTTTCATCACTGCGTTACTGGAGACAGGTGACAGAGTGAAGAAAGGGAAAAAACAAAAAAAAAATGTTCCAACTGCAGGAAGCACATCTGCTTGCTCTCCCGGTTCGCCTACAGCTCAATTATTTGTCTTGTGAAATGAATTTTCCAACTGAGAAGACAGGCAGACACAGGCCCACATGTTCAGGGAAAATCCTCCATAAACATTTTTTCTCTGCTCAAGAGAAGCAGTCAGGCTTAAGAAATAAAAGCCCTTCTCTCCAAGTAAAGAGAGTGATGTGTGACAAAATGCCAGAGTGCAATAAGCTCGTATTTGGGAAAGCAATATGGCAACAAGGCAATAGCACTGCCCACTCGCATCTTGATACACTGCTGTCTGGGAAAATGGTTTAGCATCCAGTTGTCTCCAAACCTACTGGAAGTGTTCCTACAGAGAAATTGTGCTGTCTGTATATTATAAAGAAACTGTACTATATCAAATAGGGAGAAAAAAAAATAGGTGTCAGGATTTGTGTTCCTCCCTTTGACACTGAACTACACTGGAGAGACCTCATTACTTTCCCCTGAACATCCAAGGTGTGCTTCCTTAATTTTATCATCCTCCAACATAAACTATTTCCAATGTGCATTCTGAAACAAAGCCTGAGCTATATGAACCCTTACACTATGTACATAATTCCTCTCCTCGGGAAAAGGATATTTAAGCCTGATAAATGTTATGTTCATGTAACTGGTTTCTGGAAGAAGTTTACACTATATAAGGACCAAAGTGGTATAAAATGCTACTTTAGGGGAGAAAAATCTGTGCCTGTGGCAAGGCTCAGCTTCTCTGTGCTAAGTGTAAAATGCAACTAGGAATGTTCACCTACCTTTGCAGTGGATTTTGAGATGTACAGATAAAAATTATCAGCAACTATCTAAAGCTTATTAAAATATCCCATGTGCAAGTCACTAACACGTCATTAGCTAATATGGATAATAAAGCGAAGGAAAGAACAGAGTAGCAAATTTACAGAAAGCAGGAAAACAAAGAAAGTACAATTTTGCACCTATTAAATCTGTTGATGTGACAGTAGAAAGAGGGGAAAGAGGAAAGAGAGAGGAGAGGAGGGGAGGGGAGGGGAGGGGAGGGGAGGGGAGAAGTCCTTTCCTAGTTCATAGGTAGGCTTAAAAAAACGATAAGAGCATTTTACATGAAACTCACAATCTTCACTTATCCACCAAGACCCAGTTCTGACCTTGGCAATTCCTACATCTCAAGCTGAAGTGTGACAAGCAGCATTTGAAGGAAATTCCCTATACAGGCAGGCCTTGTTATATCTCCAGCTCTTCTAAAGGGAACAGAGTTCAGAATACAGCTCTAAGCAGGAAAGTAATAATAAGAAAAAAAATTCAAATATTTTGCTTATATTGTGAGGCTAAGCTCAATTTTCAGTTGGTTCCTATATTCCCAGTATTGATTTTGTATCTGACATTGTTTTTTATCGACTCATTTTTGTCTCTTAAATTAACTTTGCAGTTAAGAAGAAACAATGCAAGAGTCTGCAATCTGACACTAACAGTAAACATTGTGGAGCCTGGATTCATCACTCTGAAAGTCACTTAGCATTTCCTCCAAATTCCTGGCAGCCCTGGGCTACATGAGCTCTTTCCCTGTCAAACACCACAGTGAATATGAAACAGAAAGCAACATGCTTTTATCTCTTGTTAAATTAATGTAAGTACTGTTGCAAGTGTTGGCATTGAACCCCCAGACTATACTGCTTTGGTGTTTCTGTCATATCCTGGAATATGAAACACCATGTGGAAACTTTCTGAATGTAAACCAAATGCCATCCAATTATTCTTCAATAAAAGTCAGCAAACTAATGCTGACACTTGTAATGTCCTAATCCTCCTGTAATGAGCAGACACAGGTCCCTCACTGAGAGATATTACTCTCTGCAGTGAAAGATGCTGCCTTCCCAAACATTCCTACCCCTTCTCTTACCAGACCTTTAGGAAAGAAGAGGAGATGTTGCAACCACCCATGCCACACACCAGCAAAAGCTAGTTGAGATGACTGAATGGAGGCAACCATTGTGGAACCAAAATTTGCAGGGTATGTGGCTACCAATAGCACAAGCTATTCAGAGGAACAAATAAAGGTGTCAAGAGAGCTTCACGTCCCCTAAGGCAAGGGAAATGACGATACAGAGCAGTTGCTTTCTCTGGGACACTGGGCTTGCACACGTCAGGTAGTCCTGCGAGGAAAGGGCTAGAGTGCTATGGCAAAGCTTGGGTTTAGAATAGCATGTTCTCTTGACTCTCCTGCAATTCTTTTGCTTCTCTCTTGTTCCTTCATGTACAGCTGCCACAACCAATTTTACAGTTTGCAAATGACAAAGGAGGCATCATGATCTTACGGACAGGGTGAAAATACCCAAATGATAGCAGGCAGGATTATTTCCCGCATTATCTCTTTCTGACTCCTCAAGAAAATCAAGTCAATTTTAAGCAAACTGCAACTTCTGAAAGACTGGTTTATTCCCGCCATCCCTTCAGGCAAGAGGACAAGATATTGGTTTTTTTTTCCTCCTCCTGTCCCAGAGAGACATCCACCATGGGAGAAGAAACACTTTTAATCACTATCAGAGGTTTTGTCTGAAAACTTGCAGCAGGGGAATGAAGCGAAAATCAAAGCATCTGTCTCCTCAGCCAAGGCCCACCTCACCTGCACTCCCAAGGCTGCACCGCTGGTGGTCTAATCACACAGATGTGGCAGGTGCCTGCCATGGCTACACCCTCCTTAGAGGTCTCCACTGCCCTCTCCATGGCCAACAGCAGCTGTGGATGTTGCAAACAGTCCAGGATGAACTTGCCTGTCTCCCCAGAAAACTAGACAGGGAATTCTCCATTGGTGTCAATAAACAATTATTTAATTGGCCCATTATCAAAGGCTTAAAGGTCTCATCCAGGCTCAGTTATCTCAAAAGCAACCTGGTGCAAAGGTTGAGTGAGAATCACAGTCAGATATCTGGACTAACAGGGGAACCTAACTCACATTATTTCAGCTTGATAGATATTATGCTCATGTAAATGTTTTCTGGAAGAAGTTTACAGTATATAAGGACTCCAGAGATCTTGTGCACCTTAGCAGCTCTCTGTATCCCCCTAACAACACTCAAAACTCAGGTTCACATCAGTGAAGGTGCCAAGTGCAGCAATTTTTTTTCCTCCTCTTCCCTTTTGTGTGTGCGTATACACACGTCTCCATTTTTATATAATATAGGAACAGATTTTTCCCTTACATAACTCCTGTGCAACATTGGGATCCAGGTGGGTTATGTTTCTATGTTTCCTCCCCCCAAATCCCTCCAGTTTTCTTGCCTCCATTTAAAAAAATTGTGACTTTTTTTCTCATTAGTGGAGGATTTCTCCTTTCAACTACATAAAGCTTTAATAGTCTCTACATTTTTATTAAGCTTTTCCAATCTTGTTTTAAAATGTTTGTTAAATCAATGTTAGAACAGCTTATAAAAACGCCAATATACACAAGTATTAAAAATACATATTATACATCTATTTGAAACAAAGCCTAAGCATACAATAAACTCTAAGTATTTACTAGAATTTCACTAAAAATAACTCAAAAGCAGGGATGGACTTGTTCTTACTCTGTTTTGTGGTGACAAGATTATGGTGAAGGATTAAATTATGAATTTTGGAATGGTGGAAAGTGTTAAATAGAAGGTTTAAAAATGCCTGTTTCAGATGTGCATTTGAACAACCAGATGTCTCTGTGCCATATTTTAATTTGTGGTCCGTACAAAAACAGCTTACGTGTTGGAATATAACAGTCTGTGACAACGAGGTAGTTATAGAACAGTAGTAGTTATAGAAACACACAGCAAGCTATTATCCTGCTTCATTGAAAAGGTTGGTCATGATCAGGGTCTTTTTAAACAACATGAATTAAACAATATGAAGTAATTTCACCTAACTACCAAATGAAGACCAGCCAGCTTTCCCACAGTTCAGTCTTTTCAGTCATTGAGAAAGTCCTGTCACTCTGAAGGAGTCATAATTCAAGACCTGTGAATCTCACCCAGGACCTGCCACGTTTAGGGAAGAAATTCATAAACTACTCATGCCACTCCTGATCAGAACAGGTGATCAATCATTCAGAAGAGGATTCTTCTCTCCTTTCTTCCCACATTACTAGTTCAACCACTAGCAAGCTGCCAGTGCTAGATTCACAATGGTAATCTAAATGATGCCTGGTCTCAAACAAAAATTGCCAAGAAATCTCACAGTGGAGGCAAGGCAACTATAAGCTCATCTGATCAGAGGCTGACACTTAAAACTTGGGATAATCAATACCAAGCCCAGGGACAGAACTGAAACAGTCTTAGAAGCAACACCACCTCCTGTAAGCAAGTGGGTGACACGTATCCATTATGACCATCTCAAGTCATTCTATAGCAGTTGATAGACTGGCTACAAGATCTTCTGTTTCACTTGAGGGGAAGTAGGAGAATGGGTCAGAATACTCTCTGCTTTCTGGAGGAGAAACTATGTACTTAAAAGGCAACTTCAAGATCCTCTGAACTGAAGTGATGAAATGGTGAGAAATACTAGCAGTTCACAGAAGACACACAGTTCTTCTATTTTGAAGACATTCACTTTGGAAATACACACCCTTTACCACTCTCACACAGTCCCTTTCCCAACCACAGGTATTTGTATACAAAATTGGAGTGTTGTTTCATCACTGGCCTTATTAATGTCATTCACTCTGGAATCTGTTTACCTCTTTAAGTAGTTTTCTTTCCACTTAAATTGAGTTTGGTTTAAGTTTTGGCAGGTTCATGTAAGTGCTGTAAAAGCTGCAAAAATTTAGCCCATTATAAGAAGGTCCTGATCCCCTGACTTAATTTGACTTTCAGAGAACAAAACAGGGGCTTGTTTACACTTAGATTTTCTTTAGAAGTTATTTATAATGGGTTAATACACAACTGATATATATCAACAGTATTTTACATATATCAAGAACATTTGCTAAAATATAGATTGTTCTAAGAGTGTCAACAGAAGATCTAGAATAATCATAAAAACTTCTTGATCTACGGAATAACCTAACTGCTTATTATTTATCAATATCAAACACCTTTTGACTCTGTAAGCTTCCTTTAACACATTCTAAAGCCCAAAATAAAGCTTATTGGGCATTTGTGTTTGGTTTCAAGATAATCACAAAGCATTAAGTACAAATTATCAGCAGATTAGAAAACCAACCTTTTCAACTCCCCCACCAGAGAATTTAGCAAAACTAACACCTTCAGGAGTATGTAATAATAGGAAAAGACAATTTCTGGAATTAGATACGCTAAACCATTTATCATATTCAATAATTACCATCAACTTCAATTTGGAAATATCAGGCTACCATAAAGAAATGAAATTATTGATAAACTAACAATTTCATTTTCCCTTAGGACTGTAATTCATGAGAAATTTAGGAAACTGATTAGTTTCATCAGGATGGGTTTGAGTTAGATCTGGCAGCAACAGAAGCATGAACACAGCATGAAGTACAGGAAAGGCTGCTTTTTGTGTTTTCAGACTGTCACGTCTGGGTAATAGTAAAACCTACAGAAGAGATCTAGACAGCAACTAAACTCTCAGAAGATGATGAGGCAATGTCACTTGTTTTATTACAGGATTGTCTGAGGAAGACTGCTCTACAAAGTTTACATATTGAGACTGTTTGAGTGGTTCCCACTTACCTGTCTTCCTTCCATAGCTCCCCGCATTTCCTTGAAAGTTGAACTGAATTCTCCAATGAAGTCATGCTTCCCGTTGGAATCCCAGTCCCAAACTATGCACTGGGGAGGTAAAGGGGAAGGAACAACAGAACATATTTTTCTTCAGTTAGAAAACAGGCTTTATTGAAAAATACTGCAGGAGAAATTATGATATGCATTGGGTGGAACGTTTTATCCAGACGGAAACCACAAGACATATTAAAAACATATACTTGTCCAGATCAAAATGAAATAATAAGTGGAATTTCAACACAGCTTGCTGTTGGCTGATGAAAGTAAGTTCACATATTTTATAAAGAAAGGATTCCTTGATCCCATCTTTTTGCTAGGTGTAAAAATACAGGATTATGTGTATTTGCATGTTCATGGTCAAATGGTGTCCTAAATTAAGAGTAACTTACCTCATTGAAGGGCTTTACAAATATAAATTAACATTCAAAACATTAGTTGCCCTGGGCAAATATTACCACTCTCATTTTTACAGTCGGTGAAGGTGAGACAACAGCTACTGGGACCATTTTCTGAAATGGCTTTGAATTTACACACATCAGTGTTTGGAACACGTATCTTGGCTGTTTTCCAGCAATCCTCAACAATGACTATTCAAACCAAACTGCTGATAGTCATACCTAAATTCATCAGAAGTATGAATATCTCAATGAGTGAGTTGTGAGAATTTTATTTTACAGGCATAGCTAAATAACATTCAGCTAGCTGAGTCTGAGCACACAGCAATAACTACACACTTTGCTAAATAACAGTTTTAAAACTGGCCCAAAGACAAGAAAAGGGCTCACAACTTTAAAGAACAAAATTCCAAACTTAATCTCATAACATCCCTAGCTAAGGCCCACCTACATCGACAGAATCAGGAGGCCTTTACTGAAACTGTCTTGCTACCAAACATTTATCTTATTGTTTTTAAAGCAGAAATGGTTCAAAGCCATCTGCACTGTCATGTGAGGAGTGTGGTGACATCTGGCTATCAGATGTTTGATGGTAACTGACTCCCTGCCAAGGGCCAGAACCTTCTCAGTCTGTGCATGGTTGTGGGGTAGTGGACTAGGTCAGTGGCAGTGGTAGAGGAGCCCACTGCTGAGAAAGGCAGGAATGACACATAACCAAGGACAGTAGACAGCAATATTCTGGTACCAGGCTTAACAGTTTATCAGGTCAGTTCATCTGAACTAGGCTCACTGCTTCTAACCTAGCACCGGTAGTCAGACAACACAAGAGGAAGAGCAAGGTTTGCTCCTCAGAGAGTCCTCAAGCCTTTTGGAGTTTTCTTGGTTTCATCCAGAGGGAGCTGAAATCAGTGGATTTCAACTGGATCTTGAGCGTTTCCAGAAAAATATTTGAAGAAAAGCAATTTGTTGAAATAGACTTCCATGTCTACTGGCTACACTTTCTAACCAGCCTGAACAATTTAGTCAAAGTTGGTACGTACACACCATGGCCAATCCCCTTCCATTGGACCACCAAACCTGTGGTTTGTAAATTCACAATGAGCGTAGGGGGCAAGACTCTACAGAAAGCTTGAGATATGGGCAAATGATCAAATTATTTAAGCGAGAGGGAAAGGACAAAAAAACTTTCAAGAGAAAGACTATCTAACAACCACTTAACTCACTACAAGCAGGGTGTCGCAGAAAGTCTGCCATAACTGATGTTCATCATCTAACATCCTCCCAACACCATAAGTTAATAAACAGCCTCTTTCACATAAATGTTTGTCCACGTGAGTTGCCTTAACTTGGAACACAGGAAGGAAGGTGTCTGATCTGTATATCTAAGTCAGTTACCTCAATTTATTATGCTAGTAAGTGCCCAGGCACCTTAATTGCCTTTGTAGAAGCATCACAGGCAATGATTTCACTAAATTCATACCCAGGACTCCTCCTGGCAGTATACCACCACCACCCACATTACCACTTAGGTTCCGTTTTCTTTTTTTTTTTTCCCTATGATGACTCCGGCTTTCTTTTGAACTTTCAACACTGTTCCACTTAGCCTCAGGAAGAGATTTGGTCTGATGCAAGAGGAATTTCTCTAATCCACACAGAGGATGTGCAGTAGAGCTACAAAGGACTTCCCATAGGGAAAAAGAACAAGCATATCTCTTATTGCTATAGACTTAATCAGCTGAAACAGGTCACTCATCAGGCAAAGACCTGATTCTTGAGCCCTCTGTTACTTTTCCATCCTATCACCTGGAATTGTGCTTACTTTTTTTTTTTTTTTTTTTTTTAAATGCAGGGGTCCCAGACAAAATGAAGATCTCCAATCAAAAAGTGAAAATATTTTTCCCTAAGACTTAGAGTTTCTTCTTAGCAGCTTTGACACTGCGGAGCAGAAGTGTGGAGGGTAGAGGGAAAGAGTTCCTATGTGTGCTTATAGGCTAAATTTTATACAATAGATGAGAGTTAGTTTCTTGTTCTGATAGTGGTATTGTTGCCTAGAATGATGCTAGATGCAGTATTTTCATCATTAACAGCCCATGTGAATTCTTTATGATGAAATCGTCACTTAATAATCACTCTTTTTATCATCAACCACATTTTTTAGATAAGCTGGCAACACAAAAAATAAAAGAAAAAGAAAATTCACAAAAAAACCCTGAATCTGTTTTTGTTCCACAGAGCTTGAAACATTTTCATTTTCTTTTCCCATGAAATCTTTTTAATATAAATTAGTCAAATTTTATAGAAATAACTTTATAAATATTTAATGAAAAAGCAAATTTCACAGATGAAGCATGACTTAAAACATTTTTTCAGTAATTCTGTGAAAATTATTTAAGAACCTAAAAGCAACACTTAGTAAAAAGATTTGTCATAATATCACAGTAAAATGATATAAATGTGCAAAAGTACAGTTTTAGTAATGCCACTTCTCAAAAAATGTTTTCCAAAGAATGGCTATTTCACAAGGAAAAACAACCAATCCTTATTGTGAAATATTTCAACCATATTTACTTGTCAGGTTCTGTCTTTAAACTCTATTGAAGTAGAAAAACAAGAAAAGAACCAAGGTTACCAGAGACCTCCAGAAAAAGGTAGTTTGAAAAGTTTCTGTTTGGATGCTAGCTTTTATGAAGGGGGAAAAGCTCTGAGCACTGATTTGCGGTTAGAATTTTAACTGGAGATGAGCAAAGTTAAATTACATTTCAAATGTCCACCCAAGAGGGATCGAACTGCTTGTTTCTTTCAAGCTAGAGGTTTGCTAACTTTAGCTTTCAGAAAGCCAGATGGTACTTTAATCTTCATATTGGCTTCACGGAAAAGACAAACCAATTACAGTATTATCTCAGTGCCATTTGTACAATTAGAGCTAAGGGAGAAAGGGGGTTCCTGCAAGTACATCCATTACAACTTCTCTTTTTAGTCAGTTTCACATCTGGCCATAGAAATCAATTGTTACTCTTTGAAAAACATGTTGTACACAGAAATGATTCTGCATTTCAGCTATATGTGAAAAGTATTTCTGAAACATATAGATATTGGGGTCTTGAAATTTTTATAAAAACCCATTCAGACAGATAAAAAAAGTAGGAAAGGACCTTTGCAAATAATCCAGAATCAGGTAAACACTGGAGATGATAATCAAAGATTTCCCTATGACATACTTTAAAGTTTTCAGGGTTTTTAAGAAGGCCTTATGTTTTTTTCAAATCAAATCCTCTTCCATAAATCATCGTTTATCTTTAGGCAAAGCTTAATGTGTTCTTTGGGTCTGTACTCCTACAGGTTGCTTAAGCATATGATTAATAGTATACCTACACTCTATTAAAAGTCACATTAATTTAATGAGGCTTCCCATGTGCTTAATTTTAAGCACTGGTAAATCAGTATTCAGGTAACTAGTGAAAGAATTCAGTCTCCTACATATTGGCTACAAGCTCAGATGCAGGGACTAAAATACTCTGTCTAACATTGCATGATGATGCAATAGTGCTGACTGGAATGATGGACTTCTTCCACCCCTGCACGGTCCTTCCTCCCTAAAATATCTGCTGACTGTAGGGAGAGGGAATGCTGCTTCTGGCCCTCTCAAGGAGAGGCGCCATGCCTCATAGAGCTAGCCAGAAGACTCAGTTAAGAGGACATCAGATAATCACTTCTGGGCATCCACATCTTCATCCCTTCAGCTTTTCTTCTAAATATAACAAAATGAAAGTTTTCCTTTCAGACTGCAATTAAACTTTTCACTGGAAAAAGGTCCATTTAAAAAATGTCATGTGGATGCAGATAGAAATTTTCCCTGGTTTTATTTCAGTTCCGTTTTTTCACCAAGCATAGATTTTGACAATACTCTCACTACAAAGGGAACTTCTGAGGAGCACGCAAGAAACTGGTGCTAGAACAGCACAGGCTTCTTTGACTGAATTTCCTAATGCTTCCCAGAAGATGACAGCTAGATTAATCTTGCTACCTCTATGTGAGCAAAAAACCAGACTTGAACAATTTCTGATTTTAATTATATTTCACAAAAATATAATCTGGAGCATCCTCCAGCTCCAGCCAATACTGATGTTCTGTGATGAGATGATGCCTAGATAAGAAATAAACCAATTTCTCTATGCATTGTCTTCTGTGGAGTGAGGCAGTTCTCCTGGTTGATAATTTGCCAGATAATTAATTCCTACCTCAGATCCAGACCATATGATACAAACTAATTTATTTTTTAAGTTTAATTTCTGTGATCTGACTTGAGACAAGAAAATGCTGTTCCAAGTCTCAATATGAGAGTCAGACTTTGCTTTCACTGAGTAGAATTCCACTACAACTGTAATAAAATAATTCTTCCCATCTCACCATCCTATCCAGCTTTAACCACAAGGAGAACTAAGAGAAAAGACCGATTACTCTAAGTTGGTATTTTTGTGTGTGTCTGTAGGTACTGAGGGTTTTTTCCCTAAATGCCTTTGGGAAAATGCTTCAAGTGATTTGTCCGCATTAGGTTGTCACAATGAGAGAACTACTATAGACAGCACCTTTGGGCAAGGGTAATGGAGAGACTTGTAACTTAATCTTGCAATTTATGAACCAGCTCAATGATTAGTTTTTAAAAGACTGGCAGTGAGTCTCTTGACTAAATCCTATCTGGACAGCTTACTGCCTGACCATGGAAATGTTATCCTTGAAAATAATCCATTTATGTTTCCCTCAGCTGGCCAGACACTGCAGATTATAGCATGCACAAAGCCAGCAAAAACTAGAAAATTCTCTGTCTTGTCCAGCCTGCTTTAAGTCCAGTTATGCAATGGTAGTATGTCTTGTGCTGGTACTACCTTGCCACCTAGCTGGAGGGGTGTTGGACAGTCCTCCTGACAACATAAGAGCTTACTTAAATTAAAGCACTTACTTAGCATGCAAACAGAAGTTACAGTCTTGGGTGGGAGAAAAGACCGAACCCTTGGTCCATGCTCCAGCTGCTCTGTGCTAGCAGAAGAACAAAACAGTCAGAAAGGCAGCAGCCTTGGGTAGCCAGAGCAGTCCCTTGAATAAGAGACTCCCTTGTCTAACCTGGCTCTGATGCAGGTGAGATTCTAGTTCATATATTGCATTAAAGACAAGATTTGTCTGTATGTTGATACTCTACTATCTGTCTCCTGAGATAACGAGCAGAAAGGAAACCTTTCAAGGAAGAGAGTTATCTTTGTCCATTACATGTCTGCAGTCCCTAGCTAGGTTTTAGGGCAACTACTGAACAAGAGTGGTTTAAATTCTGAACAGAAACTGTTTTGGGTGCTGTTTTCTTGCATCTCTCTGAAACAAGCTACCTTGCTATTAGGCAAGAAGGAGAATGGACTTGAGTGCAATAAATTACAGGCCAGTCAGTTACAAAGTTCTTACCATTCAACTCTAAACTAAAATAAGACCACAATAATTTTTAGATAAGAGTACATATGACATTTACTGTCTCTCAAAGAAATGAAGATTTGAGGCAAATGTCAGTGACCTGATCTACTTCTAGAATCACTCTGAGGTATAGGAGGTATGAGATGGCAAAAGGCTACAAAGAGAAACTCTTCTTTGGTTCATTCAGTGACAATATACAAAACAAACAAAAAAGCCCCACTACAGCAGAAAAAAACACCAAACAGAGGTGAAAAAAAAAGAACTCAGAAAAAAATTTACTTGAACATCAAAGTAATTTTTCTGGAACAGTCTGTGTCTCTCATCAGGGTTATTATTACTTTATAACAAAGTAAGTCTCCTACTCTACCTCCCTGAAGAATACATAGCGCACTGGGAATACTTCAAAGAAGGTCTTTTTATATGCCTTTATCCACTACCTACCTGTTCTCCCCACTTGGTTATGAGAAAAGCTATGCAAAATGTTCAGTACAGAAGTTAAAACACTTCAAGTTATCCTGTTTCTCTAGTCATGATGTTCCACAGACAAATTCTACATTATACACATCACAACCCTGGGTTACATGCTGGAGAAAAACTGTCCAGGAATTTGGTCTTTCCTGCTATATATGAAGGTCTTCAATTTGGTTTATTTTTCATCCAAGCTGGTCATCACAGGTTTCTTTTTCAGTAGCTGTGCTTCTTCAAAAATTTAAAATAAACCTTTTATGGCTCATTTCAGATTTCCTCTGAAGTTGGGCTCCAGTGAGAATAGAGTGAACCAGCTGAAATGAACCAATGTTTCTAGTGAGTCTCTCACTGGCTGAAGTAAAGCTTTCTTCAGAGCATTGTAGATAAAATATTTTAACTTTTTCCTCTCAGAAATTCTTCAAACTAAACTACTTAAAAAAACTGGACTAACGAGGGCAAAAGAGCTCAACTCAAAACTACTAGGCTGTGTGCAGCCTCTGGGAAGCCAATCTAGAAACGACTTTCATAGTTTTCTTTTTGACTGCAGAGCTTCTTTCTTTTTGAAAACTACATCTTCTGTTCTGCTGAATTTGAATGGAGTGATGCTCATCAGTACACCAACACAGCCAATTTTGCTCCACAAGCATTCAGTGAAATCCTGGCTCCACTGCAGGCAATGAGACTTCACCTATTAACTTCAACAACTGCCAGGATTTCACCAATATCTTTGTGCCTCCAACACATAGATAGTTCTAATTGATATGTTAAAAGTTGACAGGGTTGAATTGGATTCAAGTTCTTTGCCTGTTGAAGGAGACATGACACAGTAACTCATTGACAGCTTCCTCTTTGTTAATTTTAAGTAACTCCATTTGACACACTGCAGTTAAGTATAGCACCCAAGGCACAGCCAAAACACAAAGAAAAATAATCCTGTGTTCTCCTACATTGGACACTATTAAGATTGAGCTGGACAAGGTGCTGGGCCATCTTTTCTACACTGTGCTTTTGCCAAGAAAGGCTCAACCAGATGATCCTTCAGGTCCCTTCCAACCTGGTATTCTGTGATTCTGTGATGATGATTCTAACCACACAGGAAGTCTGGCTTTAAAACTATCTTCCTGGGAGAGAGGAATAGTGCAGGGAAGGAGAATTCTCGCTTTTTTACAAAATGTGGCAGGTCTTCAGATTCCAGATAGAGTGAGTGAGTCATATTTTATTGACAGCTGTGATACGACACCATTCTGAGCCTATGTAATTTCTTGACAAGTGAAATAGGGACCGTTTAAAGAACCATTATCACCAAGTCAACTCTCCACACCACCACTGGAGATTTGAGCACATCAGCAGTGGCTGAGCAACGGGAAGTCTCACAGTTGGATGTTGCCTCTTCTTGACAGCTCACAGCACGTAAGAACCATCAGGGTCATTTCAAAACCAATTACTTAAAACTGTAGCTAGTTGATTACCCTTATTTGTATTACAAGGAGCCTCAGACAGATACTTCACCCTGTTCAGCGCTGACAAACGAACCCTAGAGATGCTCCTCTGAAAGACAGAAATATGCTGTAATAAGGTATATAATTTGAGGGACAACTTGTAAGTGCGTTTTCAATGACTCTGTAGGTTTTGATGGTAACAATATAAATTAGCTTCCGCTTTGCAGTCACTGTTAGATTTATGAAACAAAATCCTCAGTATATATACAAGAAACTGTTGAGTTACTAATTGGGTTCAGCAAGGATGTGAATGCACACTTTGATCTGTGCACTGGTCTAAACTAGAGGTCTGTGTAGTTGCCATGCATGCCTATAAATTTGTAAGAAATTACACTTTCTTTTTGTTAAGGACAAAGAACTATGTATTAAGTACAACATTTCCTTTTTTTTGTTGTTTTTAATTTCCTCATCCAAAACATCCTTATCAACTTAATATGCAGCACAGAAATGAGCCAAGTTTTCAGTATCCTACTTGTGTTCCTGAAGACTTAGTTGTTCAACAAACGACTGAGCAGGTCAGAGCATTTTTAAAGTAAATATAAAATGGCAACTTTCCACCTGAATCCAGGAGATTCCAGGTTTTGAGCCTATATCTTTGATCTAATAGTCCATAACATAATGTGCAACTTTTTTCATATATGATATGACAAACAGAAAATCAATAGTAAAACATAACAACGGCAAAAACTTCTGCAAACACTCACCCTGAAGCTCCTTTGGTGCTTCATCAGTGAGAATATTAACGTGTCTCAGGTAGTTTTCTCTGTGAGTATACTTTTTAGTTCACAATCTGTTCTGTCCCAGTGCAAAAGAACCTGGCTTCTAAAACTTTTGTGAGAGGTGATAAACTAATGTACTGATCCAGTAATGCCTCCTCATTACCAATATGTATGTGAGATTTGTGCTTATCTAATGAACAAACAATTCCTTTTTTGGTCCCTGTGTACCGCAAAAAAGGCATTGCCCATCAGCAGGCTTCTCTGATGTACCAATTGGCGAAGTTGTATACACACCAGTGAAATTTATCATCATTCATGGGTGTGCATCAAAAAGCTCTCAGACAGAACAAGACTATCCAGTTCCCACTGTCTACTCTCAGTTCCTAAAAAAAGCTTGTTAGCTTTATCTTGCTCTCTGAAAATTAGCAGATAAAAATCAACCACTGCTTTATATCTCAAGCTGGAAATTAAGATGATGAGACTTAGTAGAAAGAGCACAAAATGCTCTTCCCCATTTGAGCAGCATGAAGCTTCCCCAAACACCACTTGTAATAATGACGAGTGTTTATACAAAGTGATTGATTACACTGTTCTTTCTGTTGTCAATCAGTGGGGGAGTTAATGACATCTTTTGGATATCATTCCAAATGAATGACCTAGCAAACAGCATGGGGTTTAAGGGCCCTGAACCCGTCATTCTATTCAGTGGATGATACCACAGCATAAACTTCAGTGGAAGCGGGTCTTGCAAATTATGGGTAATATGTAAAACTAAGACCAGCAGAGGTTTCAAGCATGGAAAGTTTTTAGTATAAAGTGGATAATGAATCCACTCTAAACAATGAAAGAACTCTAAACAATTAAAACCATACTCTAAATCATGTTTCCTATGGAAAATTAAGTGATGAAGTGCTTAGATTTCTAGAGTAAGTAGAAACATAGTGCATAAGCCATTCAAACCAAAACGGCTGAAGTACCATAAGAGGTCAAGGTAAAACTTAAGCTCAATTTCAGGCTAAAGGTCAAGGTTCCTTATCTCATGTTCATATTAGATTTTTCAAATCCATTCTTGTGAAACTTCTACTGGATATTTTGCACTTGTTATAGCAGTTATCATTGAGCACAAATGGTCTCATTTCTAGGGTTTTTTGTTGTTCAGAGCTTCAGTTAGTGCCTTCACACAGGCACACTTGCTTCAAGGTGAACCCTCCATATATCTCCTCTTGATTAGTGCACAGTTTAGTACTTAAAACCAAAATCTCCAGCCTTTTCCAGAACTGCTTTTAAGTTAGTTTTCTCGCCAGAGCCTCACTTTATCTGCAATGGTGTATTTAGTGGTGAATTCATCTCCTGCATGGATGCTGAAAGCCTCTTCAGGAAGAATCTAAAACCTTGTTCTGCCACAAGCTCCCACAGCAATGTATCATCAAAGATTTCCAGTAAGAGTTAAATTAAGATCACAACATGGTGCCTGGATCTTCAAAAAAGATTATCTGTCAGCTAAATAGCAGATATTTTCCTTTTTATTGGAAGCTTACAAACAAGCTAAACCTGTGAAACAGTAACACTGTTGACATGTACCATATTTTTTTATGTAACAGCCCAGACCTTTAGGTTTTTGTACAGATACAGTAACCTAGTTTCTTGGTTTTGTTCTTGTACTGGGTAGAAAATAAGACAGTAACAGATTACATTAACTGCTTACCTAAATCTATACAGACTTCCTTTGCTATTTGTTTTCCTCTTGTATCCATTCAAACATGGGATAAATGGTCTCCATAATTCCGACTTCTCAGTAACTGCTCTATATTTTCCAGGTTTATATCTTTCTATATCAATGGATAAGACACCTTCTATAAGCAAACATGCTGTATGGTGTAGTGAAAACTTGACAGTGAGCTCACTGGGAAAACTGGCTCATGAACAGGGAGTACCTGTGTTGGTCAATCAGGCCTGTTTTCAACATCTCTTGAAAACCAGGAAGGAACAGACTGGAAACCCAAGGTGCCCAGTATCACCAGTTACCCTGGATGACTCACAGAACTGAAAGTCTGGGCATAAATCACGGGTTGAACACAGCAGCCTCTTCTCATAGAACATTTTGTAACGATAGGGGCACGGACAGAAAGGGGAAAAAGTGATGGAAAATATGCTGAGAGAAAAAGAAACACTGAAGTTTCCACATGGGTGAAACAATCTAGAAACCTGATGAAAGTCTAAGCCTAACAAGGTAATTAAGTGCTTCAGCATCTAGAGAGGTCTGATTCTTCCCCTATGGAGAAGATGAGACACTGAAATATACATATATTTGAAAATGTGCCATAGTATAGTTATACATTAATGTAAAGAATATAGAACAAAAAAAGTAAAATACAGTATATATAGTGCCAAAAAATAGTATCACATATATTAAATAATATATATACAGTCCAAATCAACAGCTAAAAAAGACAATAAAAATATACGAATCCTTCCCTGCTTCTTGAGCAAGGAAACAAAATGTTGTGCAAACAGTGACTCATAAAGTAATTCAGATACATATACTGGAACTAAAAGAAGGAATTTGACAGCTTTCTGCGAGTGCAACAATTCTAAGAGACAAATAGTCCATGGCACACAAATACTCTAGATAGCAGTCGTTTTAAATCACTATTGTGACAATTTTTTGCCAAATATGCAAAGCAAAGCATGTGCAAACAGTAATTTATTTGATTAATTTTGCCTCCCTCGCTCTTCTGAACCATCTTCGAACAGATGATGATTTCTGTGAAATGATATATTTATTTTGAAGAGTTTCTGTACTTATCCTGTTTCTGACTTGTGAGCAATTTGTTGTGACTAAGTGAAGGTCTGAAATTTGGTACTAAACAAAATTCTGATGTATTCACAATGCAGCAAGATTAATAGCCCAAAGTGCCCAGAATCAGTTGTGAGAAGCCCAACATTAAGATTTCACAAAGGAAATACCCATTAAAATTCCATTTCTTGGCATGTCTTCCAGTGACAATAAAAGGTAATGTTGTTAATTATCAAGTTTATCTCTGGGATTTCTCTGTTTCCACTGAACTATCACATTTCTAACAGATACTTGGCAGTTTTGAAAACAATCCTGTATCCAGCCACCTTTCCTCCTTCAAAATAAGCAAATTAATGCCAAATGAAGAAACTGACACATGGCTATCATAAGTGGCATATGAATGAGGTGGCAGAGATACACCTTCACCCTACTTCAATGAGCCAAGATTTTGGCAAAAGATACTAGTGAAGGCACATACTCTGAGCTGAACTGTGGAAATACTCTGAGCTGGACTGTGGCTGGCACTGATGTAAATTTGAGCAAACCCCAAGTTAACAGGGTTACAGGGTGGGTTTGTCAGTACAGGGGCCACCTTCCAGATTCAGGATGGGGTGGAAGCGTGCCACAAAAAATTGCTGCTGCAACTGCAAGTGCTGCTTGCTGCATCTGAGATGTGCCAAAATACTTCTTTCAAAGGACAAGAGAGCTGACCCTGTTTACTGGCCTGATTCCAGCACAAGCAATTAAACGTCTACCATCTCAACAACCCCTGCAGTTCCGACCGGAACGGTGTTATCTGCTGCTTCCTGCCCTGAACTGTCGCAGAGGGTTTCTGCATCCCCTTGAGGAGCCGCTGCAGTTCGCCCCCAGAGACGGCAGATGAAGCCCTGCTCACGTGCAAAACGGTGCAATTACCGCGTTGAGAGCACCTAAGAGCTAAGACCTTCACTGCTTATTGTTCCACTGGCATCTTTCATCTCTTGAAGAAAATCTAGGTCTAGCTGCTTTTTGTTACTGAAGATGACTAAGTTGTGAAGAGCAACTTAAAATACTTACGCTTCCGTAGCATACAAAAATAAAATGAAATCATTTGTACCTATCAGCCCATTTTCTGTTTCCTTCTCTACACTTCAAATCAGTTCCCAGGGTGCAAAGGAGTGATGAGATTAAATGAAAGAAAATGGCTGATTGCCTATGAGCTTTCTGTAAATTTAAACCCCATACATTTCAGTATGCCTGCTTTCAAGTTAAAACTACCCGTTAATACACCCCAGACTGAAGAATGGGAGAAATATAGCGTGACTATCATGCTAGAGTATTTTATACCATATAAAACTAGCAAACAGTTTTTGGTAAAAAGCCGCAATGCCTGCTACCGGTGGGTTTATCAGAGGGTTCCGGTGATTTGAGGACACAAAGAAATGCAGCATTTCAGAAAAACGAGAAACTGAGTAAAGAGGGTAGCTCGTACTCTAAAACCCAGTCTTTCAAAAGGTGAAGCTCTGTGTTTGCTCTCTAAATAAATGGGAGGAAGTAACAGTGTTCAGATATCCACACACCTTCTCTGACTATGCAACCAAGTACTTTGATTACATAAATGACCAAAATTATGCCACAAATAACTGGAGTTGAATAAAAAGAGGCCTGGTTAAAACTGAGCTGATAATTCATTCCCTAATGTCAACATTTTGGCAGATTAATTGCAACTTCCTTTGTGTTCACAGGAATGATGTAGGTGTGGACATTCTTTCATTACTCCGCAAGGTGAACTACGAAGCTATCATTAAAATAATTGCCAATGGAAGAAGGAGAATCAAACACTTAATTCAATGTAATTATAACACCTAACACGATTTATCTCACTTCGATTAAAGGAAGTAAGGACACTTTAGTAAAACATGTGCCTGCATCTATAGGCCAGCTATTAAACAATTACATGTCAGTAAAAAAGAGACCCTACCCAGAATATTTAAGCAGAGTAAAGTGATTATTCTAACGGGTCAGCAGGTATCCTCTGAAGACTACCCAGAAAGAAAAGTAATTGGGGGAAAAAATCCAAGTCATAAATACCAAGTTCATCCTATTAAACAACTTCAACTGGAACTAACTGGATTTTTTAGTATCTTCTCTTTCATCATATTACTTCTCCCAGTCTCCCAAAACATGGGGTGTATTTGCACACTGGCTCTGTGGCCACTTATAAGAGATATATTTTCATACATTTATGAAAAGTACAAATGCATTTTATCTTTAACAACTGTGAAAAGGAGATGGAAGAAAAAGCACTGAAAAAGATGTCAAAATTCACATATTAAAAGTCATAAAAAATAAAGAATTCATAGCAGAACATTCGGTAGTTAGGCCACCTTTGGCACCAGGAGACAGGTTTCACTATTAAAAAAAAAAAAAAAGAGAGAGAGAGAATATCCCAACCAGACAGATGAGAAAGACATGAAAGAAAAACATTAATCAGCTAGTCATTCTGATTTTACCCTGCTGATAATAAGAAAACAATCTCTTTTGTTTAAATACAGTTTATAAGGTACAAGTTCGCCCTATTTGTGACGGGTGCAGAGGGACTGACATTTGCAATGAAGTGTTCCAACACACCCAGAATTGTAAAGAGCTACAGAGAATCATGTTACTGAGCTTTACTGGATGCCTTTGACAAGCCACCAGTGCAAAGATTTTGCTTTTATTGATTTCATTTTCAAGAAAAATAGTGAGAAATTTAAACTCTTATTACAGTAACAGAAATAAAGCAGCTTTTCTTAAAATGCAGTGACTTCTACAAATGAATGATTATTGTTACCCTTCCCATTACTATGTTCAATGCTTTTATTATTGCAAGCCACATTATCTGAAACCACTTGAATAAGGCTCTGGACTGCAGGTGGCACCATTATGTCATTATGAAACGAAACAACATTATTTCCAAGACAAGTAGGCAGCAGAGGAGTCTAACCTACTTAGTGAAGTACTCTATGAATATAAAGTATGCAAACTAATAGTAGTCATATATAGGAAAAACAATTCTCTCTGAGGCAAATATTAGGAGGTGTCATCTGATGCAAACTGCCAACATTAGCTGAAGTAAATGGAGCTGTATTGTTTACACTAGCTGAGAATGTCCCATTGACCTTCAGTGGCCTTTGGATCAGGCCTTCTGAAGGAACACCCGAGAAAAGAAAATGTGCAAGAGTAATAGCATGAGAGCTCTTTCTATAAAACAGCTGGTCATGAGTAAAGCAGATGCCACAGTGCATTAAATTCTGCTGTGTATTGTGATGAAATGAAGAGCAAATATAATGATGAAAAAAAATCAGGCTGTGACATTTTCAGGAATGTTACTAACGTGACAACATTGCTTACAAAGTACTGATAAAATTGTAGAAATACCATATTAATGTTTTAGAAAAGAAGCAAGTAGTGTACCAGGAACCCATCTTGTACACAACTACCATCCTCTCAAAAGCTGACCCTATTCCATGTACACATAACAAGAAGTCTGTGGTGCAGTTGACAGGAAGAGGATGCCAGCTTTGCAGAGCTACTGGGAAAAAGATGGAACTCTAACTCCACTTAACTTATTTTGTGCTATGATTTGTGTAAAAAATACATCAGACCTGTGTCTAAATCTGAATCACCCGACACAGCACGCTAATAGCAGAAGATCTGCAGTCAGCACAGACTTCTCTCCACCTTTCACTTGCATGCACAGAAATATTTCTCATTTGTGATGACTCTGCGGTATAAAGAAACACTGATTCCGGGGAGACTGCTGTGGAGCACTCAAAAGAGGTATCTCTTGCTAGCAAGAAGACCAGAATCCAAGGTGTATGGCACACAAAAGCATTCCCTTCCATTAGATGAGCACCAGCATGTCAGCAATTACCTTCACTGTCTTTCAGGCTTCTGCAGTACCGTTGGGAGGAGTTTTGTAAGTCAGTAGTAGCCGTTGATCTCTCTGTAAGCTAGTCCCCACCCCGATCAGTTGGATCAATTATTCCAGAGCTATATAAACTGTCCCAGGGAGAACTCCTCTGGATGTAGGAAAAATATTGTTGCTTAGCAGTCAGTCATTTAAAAGTCAAGACACTAAGGTGAGGTTCAGTGGGGACTCAGAAGTGGAAGAATTAAATCCAGGGTAGAATCTCTCAGGAAATATAAAGAGAAATAGGTAAATAACCTTTTATTTGAATGGACCTGAGAGTTATCAAGGCTTAGAGAAACCTATATTCCAGACAAAATAACACCTTATGTGATAGAAATTTCTTCAATATTCAAACTTTGCTTTCTGACTACCCTCAGAGTAGTGTTAGGCTTAATTCCAGCAGTGTATAAAGAGCTGGCATGGTCTTAAATGGAGACTCAAATCACTGAAATGGATCTCAGACTGCAAGTCGATTGCTCATTTTGAAGTCATAATTTCATTTCAGTATTACACTATGAAAGTATGAGCTGAAATAAACTATAAAATATGCAGAAACATGTCAACTTGTTACACATAATTAAATTCTCACCATCTTACTGCTACATTCAGTTGGAAAGTGTTTGAACAAAATGCTTCATATTTTGAAATGACCTGTAGATATCTAAGCACAAGGTGGACTGTCTGGAACTCCTAGAATAATTTGGGGCAGAAGTGAACTTCTGTGAATTTTTTCACCTGCCTATTAAAAGGAGGTAATGATAATCAAGCTGGCAAAGTCCTTTTTCAGATACGCTAACAAAGAGGCCTCCAAGCAGAGAGAGTTGCTCCTTTTAAAAGGATTAGCTTTTATTAAGCATTGTTGGTTCTTCATACAATATTCTAATTCCCTTCCTTAGTCAACAGCTTGGCTATGCTGTTTGTCTCTAAGCCTGATATGCCTGTCCTTGATAGCATTTGTAAATAAAAAACCTTTTTCTAATGCATGCATGGGGAAGTTTTTCCTCTCCCTGGAGGCCTTTCAGGATTTCAGAAGCCGCCCTCCTTCATCACCAGGACAAACCTGAGATCATTCACGTCTCTTTTAAAGACTGAGGGAGCAGAAAAGAGAGTTTCTGTCCTCCGGGTAGGGCACTTCTTGCTTTAACTTCCTGCTGCACCATTTTCCCTGCCTGTCAGATGGGGTCTATCCACCGAGAGAGGAGCTATTCTAGGCTTCTGCTCAGTGCTTCTCTGTTATTCTTCTCTGTTGGCGCTGCTTCACTTTGTATAAATCTTTAAATATTTATTAAGGCAAGGTTTTGAACCTGAGTTTCCCACATCAAAGGCAAGTGTTTAAATATCGGATGATAGCATAAGCCTTTCTCTTGTTCACTCCCCCCAGTCCAATTATATAATGTGGATCTGCTTCAATAGAAATGGCTGGTAAAATCAGCTCCCAATCAGGCAATATGCGAATGGCTTGTATTCAAATAGGTTTTCCACATCTCAGCCAGCTGTGCTGTGCCATGGGCTCCCGCAGTGCTAATCGCTCACCCTCTTCCATTCTCTCTGTCATTCTAACCAGAATTTCCCACCCTTCTTAAAATATTCCTCAAGGAATATTTTTCTCAGAATAGGTGCGTTTCCATGAATTTTCAGATGCAGTTAAATCAACTTCCTCCGGTGAACAATCATCTATGGAAAACATCCACTGATGCTTAGCAGAGCCACCTTACAGCAGCGTTGAGTATCAAGAACATATGGCAATGCACCCTGGTTCTAGCAACGATAGGATATCCATCAAATTATTTATGTACACATTGTCACTCCTTCTATTCATGGGCACTAGAAAAAAAATGGACCTAAGGTGCAGATATTCTTGGCTATGCTGCCTCTCTAATGATGTCTCTGCATTAAACCAGCAGCGTGTTGTGACTTTTCCCAGCTATTGTAACTTTTTTAAGCTTGACTTCCCAGAGTCCCATGACTATATCTCAACTCACACATATGTTTTTTTTAAAAAAAAAAGTAAAAAAGAACCTTTGCACCTATGAAAAAAGTTTGAAAACCTAAGCAGAGGGTAAGCAATATTATTTAAAAACGTTATGTTTTTTTTTAAGCTGTGTGACTTACTGAGATCTAATTTGTTATTTTGAACAGCAGTGCTTGGCAGCATTATCTGAGGTCATACCAGGGTGGTGGCTTTTCTTTCTGTAGTTCTCTCCAGGGTGGTTGTATTGTTATTAATTAGCTTCACATCACGAATATATAAAATAATTCATTGTAAAGTGTTTCAAAATTCTTGGAGGAGAGGCTCTGAATAAATACAAACTATTAAATCTCTTAAGTAAATGTGTTAAGGAATCATCAAATGTGTGGAACTAATGCAACTGTGAAATAAATGTATTTAATGCGTGCACAAGAAAGCTGGAAAAAAAAGGCATACCTCCTTTCAGTGATTATGACTCCAGTCTTTCATTTGCTTACATAAAAGACTATTTACTACCACAGAGTACTAGCTGAAGTTACAAAATCAAGTACAGTTAGCACAAGTATATTTTAGTGATGTGCTCTTCACAGCATTAGAAGATCCTGTCTTTCAGAAGAACTAAAAAATATGATAGGAATTCATCAAACATGACAATTAACAGGTCTCTACCAGGAACAACAATCCCAGTAGCATCTGTTTTGTAAAATTAAACAAGTCAGTCAATTTAACAGACAGTTTAGTACAAAGAGGGCTTGGATGTATATCTGGACAAAATAATAAACACAAACCAGAGAAATAATTTCACAGACCAAAATCCGTCATGGGAGACTTGTTATTTCAGTTCCTCCAGCTTAAGACCCTTTCAAGAGATTTTTCAAAATCCGCTGAGAATATACCTTTGAAAAGTCAAATCTTCCTAGACTGCCTCGGGTTGGGGGCACAAAAATAATTGGTACCTTTCTTAAGTCCTAGCCAAAAATCTCAGGTGTATTTCAGTTAAAAGCACTTGAATCAGACTTAGGTCACATGGTTTCATTTTGCTTCCAGTTTAGAGACAGGGCTTGGAGATAAAAACATTTTTCATATTTATTCTCTCATTCTATCTATTCATCTAAGAGAAATACTGTTAATGTTATCACTTGAATTCAAAATGTTAAAGTCTTTTCCAGGCTAAATTATTCTATAATTTTATATAATCTATGGGTATCTAGATCTAGATCTAAATGTTAGCAGAACGCTAGACAATTACTCCTAGACTTGGGGAGGTCTATTATCCAATGATTCAGTACAGACCCAGGGATGAAGAACACCTGCAATCTCATCCCAGCTCAGAAAGCCTTTCTATGGTTTAAGTCACCTCAGTGATATGCTTTATTTATACTATTAATATTGTGGATATAATAAAATATTTAATGACTCCTGAGGTGGCTTTGGAAGTAAATGTAGCATTAATAAAATCAGAAGAAAAAAATATACTTTAGAAGTGCTGATATTATTGTGGCTAACCACGATGTCAGAAATTAAACAGAAATAGTTAGAAAAAAAGTTAAGGCACCATTCCTGTATACTACAATATATTACCCTTCCTGGATGTGTGTCCAGCCTCCTTCAGTTATCAGTGGAGAGAGGAAAAACAACAAAGAAGTGATGCTTAGACCTTTGCTTTAAAGTAGGTTTGATAAAAAATTCAAGGTTATGTAGGAAAAGATTAGACATAGATATAGGTATTAAAATAAAATACTTCTTGAGAGATTGGATCCACCAGTCTCTCAACTGAGATGCAATAGAGAGTCTCAACAACTGAGAAATGTATGAAACAGTTAACCCCCTTTTTGGAAATCACTAAGAAGCAATGGAGACTTCAAGTGACAGAGATTCACATCACCTCAGAAAAAAAGCCTTTAAAAAAAAAAGGAGTCACACTGAAATGCCTCTGGTAAACATTGCTGTCTTTCTGTGAGACAAGTAGGGATATCAAAGGAGAAGCTGGGCTAAAATCACCGGAAAGCCAAAAACAAAGCTGGAAAACCATTTTGGCTCAGGAGAAAAGAACTTGAAAGTACATGCAAAGAAACTGCCTGCTGTTTGACTTATGTTTAGGGTAACTTTGCACGCTTTCTGTTAAAAAAGACAAAACCAAGACTTAATCAGAAACACTTCTGAGTTCTGAAACAAATGTCCTTCTCTGGATGCTTAAGTACAGCATGGGTCAATTAGAACAATTTTTCATTAATTGCAATGCACTGGAGACATGTCATAAGCTAGAAAGAAAGTAGAAACCTAGTGACCATTTTATTTCAGAGCAATTTTGTTTAATTGAGGCAGAGAGGAAGGAGAAAAAATAAGCTGACAAGCTTTTTTGCCAGCTACCACTACCTCTTTTTTATAGATAAAATCACTGAGGGCTGAAACAGGAAAAGGCACTAAGGAATTACTACTAGCATGGCAATGCCACATAAAAAATTGATTCTCCAAGAGGAGGAGCTTTAGGCAGCCTGTTCAGCCTTTAAGAAATCAAAGTGGAGAATAAAAGAAGTCACGTATTAAGCTGTTTTTATAAACTCCAAGCACAATTAATTTCAAAATAACAATCTGCTCTTTTCCATTGAATAAAAGTATTCATGCTCAAATATGGTTATATTTCTCCGCTGTAAGAAATGACAGTAAATGGAACATGCAGTTACTCCTTGCAGTGCTGTAACATCCATTTTTATTAACAGTGTCTTCTGTAGATGAAAACAGTATTTTATCACAAAGCCAATGTCAGTGTAAATTCTCAAGTACTGTTACAAATTTACAAGGTATTTTAAGATTCCCAGAATATACTCAAGATACTTCATTTACAAATACACCACGTAGAAAACTAAAATTACTAATCAGTGGTCCCTTTTCATATGTGACAGCTGGGAAATGCAGATTTTGTCTATATGAAATGTATTCCTCCAAAATACACTTTTATTCATACCATGAGGAAGTTTGAATTGAACACCTGAATAGCAAAGCTGCTGACTGTATGCAACTCATCCCCAGGGAGTATCAGCCTGAGCTCGCCCCTACCCGGTCTCCTTGCAGAGGAACAGAACTAGGTGAAACACTATCTTTATTGGAATTTGCAAAACATATTACACAAACTTGCCCTATTTGGTCCAAACCAATTGGAAGAAAAAAAAAAAAGAAAAGAAGAAAATAGGCTTTCCATTCCCAGTTTTCAAATTTAAAGCAAGAGAAGAACATTTATCTATGAAAGGCTGTCTTGAGCAGCCAAAAAAACTTCACATTTGATTTTGGGGGGACTTCTTTTGAACAGTCTGGCAAAATTGTTATAATCTGAATTGTTTCATGAACCAAGCAGGAAGCTTTGGTGAAAAAGGTTGGGATGAAAATCCTGACAAGCTTTGTTTGGCTCTTTATGCTGTTTTGGGGAGACGTATGTTAAGCATAAAGATGGTCTGAGCACAGGGATGGATGAAAAAAGGAATGAACACACTGCTGTCCAGAGGCTCTCCTTCAGCACAGCATCGTGTTGGCATAAATAGACTATTCACTAAGTGCTCGTGTGGGGTTGCACAGATATTTCTCTCTCTCCAGAACATCAAGTGGAAGCACACATCTAAAATTCACAAAACGATCCTGGCATCCTTTTGTGCAAACTGGACTTTGTGCAAACTTTCCTAAAAGATACAGGACAATGTATTTGAAAAATTACCAATAATTCTGGATGTTTCCAGCAAGTAAAACTTGTACAATGCTGAGATCCTGTAGCAATGGATATCCTGTGAGCAGCATAAATTGATAAACAGATGAAATATGGAAGGTGAATCAAGGAGGGTTTTTTTTGGCAACTTTTAACAGAGTAGTGCCTACAAAATGTGCAAGTTTTCATTTTTCTCAGTCCTGGCAAACAAATAAGGGAAGCTTTCCATTCTAAAAATATGCCTGTTTTGCAAAATTCACTGGAATATGTCATATTTGGGGTTGGGAATGATCACTGAAGCTGCAACTGGGGGCCATGTATGCTGTATCCAGAGTAACACAAGCAGAACTGATTCCAGCTCTAGCCTCTGCTAATGCTGTACTCCTCGAAACACACACCAAAAAAAAAAAAAAAAAAAAAAAAATTGCAGGCAAACTTGTGCATGCCTTTTAAGATGAAAGATGAAAGTGCTATCCTATAGAGAAAACACTTGGGTTTACAGAAAACCTCAGCTATTTGCCTATAAAGGGATGCTTACCTACACAAGACTAACATAGGAGTATGTTTCTTTGGCTTATTCCTCTTTCCAAAGCGTCACCTTTACCTCCTATGCTCCTCTGAATATCTATCCTATAACCGATCTTGATCTTAAACTCGCTGGCGAGTCTGGCCCTGTGTGCACAGCAATGACAGTTATGCAGTGGTGACCAGAATGATGAGCTGCTTTCTGTAGGAAGGCAGGAAATTAACAGCCAAAGAAATCAGCACAAGAAGCTGTATATAAGACAGATCAGGCTCTGATTTCTGTAACATTAAAGATCGAAGGAAAGAACTCAAATGTCAACAACTTTATAAGCACATGCTTAATGGTCTAAACAGCCAGTAAAATGTGAGCAAGTCAGTCTAGGAGAGCATTCAATGAACATTACATCAGCAGGATCCTCTGTTTTACTTTTGCAGGTCACCTTAAAGCTATGTAATGTTGAGGATTTAAAGCTCTTAAGGAGATTAAGGGTTCAAGTGCTGCGAACAAACAAATTTAGGCTACTAAAATCACAATTCTAAATTTTAAAATGTGCGTGAGATGATTAAAAGTATGAGTTAGTGATTTTTAATTATTTTGTGAAAGTTTTGCATATTCATAAGTCTGCTTGGAGAAGCCCACTCTGCATTCTGATGAGGAATGCCTTTATCTCACACTCTTAGCACAGCTTCAGTATAGCACAAGACAAGGTTTCAGAGACAAGTCATAAAACCATATTGCAGCAGACTCACAGTTTCAAATGTCCACAGTATCACTGGGGGCTGATGCTATTGCCATCCCAATTCTAATCCGTGTATTCTGCTTCACCTCTGCCCTCCCCAGAGCTGGTAGGCTTTAATCAGACTGGCATGAGGAATGGCTAGAGCCAGGCTATGAGTCTGCTTCTCCCATCTCAGCCAGACCCTGCCAAGTGTCAGACCCAGGGTCATCCAGGAGTTCCAGGAGAGAGACAAGGGATGGTAGAAGGGCTGAACTGTAGCAGAGGGATCCCATACTCCAATGTGGGAAGGCACACAGGTTTTTTCACCATACCTAAAAAAACTACATGGAGAGGTCCCCTGTGGCTGGATCCTGACTCTTCCCAGACAGTAAACACCTAGACATGAAGGAGACACCTTCCCCACAAGACCCTCTTGTCCAGTAATCTGGTTGTGTTCTGCTACCTTTCTTTCTTAGTGACAGTATTGTAAATCACTTTATGTGATAACATCCAGCACTGCCTGAATCAACAAGTAAATTATTAATTACATTTACCATCAGTCTGCAGGAATACACCCACACACACACAGACCTTGATCCCCCAGGTTCCGTTTTATTCACGAATGGTTGCTTGTAATACTATGAAGAAAATACCTTTGAAATCTGACAATAGGCAAATTTTTTACTCCCACATTTCAGCCTGGTCATGAGTCAAAGACTCATTCTTGGCACAACTCTTAACATAGTATTTTTTTCAATATTTTGAAGAGCTGGAGTCTGAAACACTGTTTTCTGTTTAAGAGAAGAATCGTGACAGCCTAATGTGAGTAGTCTACTTTTTAATTTGCCTGTAAAAATAACCCTGCCTTTCCAGACATCTAGTTATCAGATTTTCCGATGTTTTGCTTGCAACTAAAAATGGATTCATTACAAGAAGAAATAGCTGATATCAAATAGGGATTTCGTTGAAGGATAGTATTTTATTGAAATATATATCTGCTAATATATACAAGAAAGAAATGCAGCAGAAGGGCTGTGGATGTGTAACTAGGGTCAGGGTGAGTATTTGAAGGCATATACAGAATTCCCTACACTTTAGTGCAACTGCCACAGAACAGCAAAGGACTAGCCTAGCTTATCTATGTGTTTATACACAGCAAACTAGACACACTTCAGCTCTAAATAATCCATTTACAATGCATCTTTTCATGAAGTTACACCAGAGAAGAAACCTTGCACCCACAACCCGCTAGTAGCATGTGAACACCTTTGCTATGAATATGCAAAATTTCTTAAACAGTGAAACGCTAACAATTTAGAGCTTTTTCATACAAAAAGCAAAACTTAAATTTCACCTCAAAAGAAAATATTAGAAGTACAGGGTATTAGTACAATCTTTCTATCAGAGGATAGTGAATACTTAGAGAAAGACTATGCAAGACAAGAAAAGGTACATTCATCTTTACTTCATCATATTCTCCCAGTTACTGGCAGTCAACAACTTTAGGTCCTTAAATCTCTGAATCTTAGTTCCAGTAAAATCTCCTGAAACTGGAGGGGGTAACTGATCTTTGCTGTTAATAGCCAGCCAATGCAATAATCATTCATGAATTTGTCTAGTTAGTATATTTACAGCTTTTGGCCTCCCAACATCCTCTGATAACCTCTAAGCTAGTAATTCAACTCAATCAAACCTTAGGGCAGTTGATATCTGAAGAGTTGTACGAGAGGTCAGCTGATGATGCTGTTGCTGTTTCTATGTTGTAACTTCAGACCAAGGCAATTTAGAGTGTAGGGGGCAGGCCAGCCATAGCAATTTTTATGATCTCTTCTGAAAGTAAACTAGAAGACTCATCAGTTTGTAATACTGACAAATGATTTCTAACATTACTCACCTTCTCTTTCACTTAAGGATGGACAACCCATGCACTTTTCAGAAGGGGAAGGATTTAGTAATCCTTTTTTGTGATGTTTTGATGGGAAATACTATCCCTTTACTAATCTCAGGCAAAGCAGACACAACGGCTGTCATGCTCAGGACAAAAATCTTCTCTTTCCTCCAAAAGTGCTTGCACATCCTTTGAGGTGTTCAGTGGCAGCAACGAATTGGATACACTCAGCTAGCAGCCACTTCAAACAACTCTGTTGAGCAAGACTTCTATCAATGATACGGTGGAAATAGTCACAGAGAAGAGGGGAAGGATTGCTGTACGACAGCTGGACAGAGTCAGTGAGGAGCCCTGCAGAGCGTAAAGGCTGAGGTGGCAGCACTGACACCTCAGGGCAGAGGAGGACAAGAGGATCCTCCCTCCTCCCAGGCCTCCTCAAAAACACACTGCTGGCATTGCTCTCAGTGAGCACAGCGTTAAAATAACTCCACTGTCCCTGGTGAACAAGCAAGTCTTCATTTCTCATTGACTGAGGGGGACTGGGTTAAAGGTGTCACAAAAAGAGTTTTATCCTAACACCGAATCCCACCCAAAGCTCAGAGCTCGTGGTGGCCAGTCCTATAGTAAAACTTCCCTGGCATATTTTAGCAGCTGTAACACACAAACAGAACAAGTATCCACAAACACACTGAAGTCTCTGATCCTGAAAGCCTTGGTTTCTTCTAGTATTACCACAAGGAGGGCTGTGATCAGCTAAATGCTTTTCTGGGGAGTCCTGTCGAGTATAGCTATCAAGCATTTTCAAAATAATTTGGAAATCCAACATACCCAATACATTTTTTCTGTGGCTTAATGGTAAGGTAGATTAAACATTTTTATTACAAACCAAAGTCCTATGCATTATGTAAGATGCATACACATTACACACATGGTTGTACACGTTACAAAATCCGTATGTCATTTAGCTGGAAGGAAGCATATCTTTGGCAAACGGAAAATGGAGATCTAAATTATTTTAACAGAATGTGCATAGGTGAGTTCACTGTGTACAGAAGGGCTAAAAAAATATTTTCATGTGAGATAGAGTTCACACTTCTCAAGTGACCCCTACATACGGAGACACCTTCTGAAATATTAAAGTTTAGACACAATAGCTATTTCTGTCCTAACATTGCCTAGAGTATCACAAATATTAATTTATAATTAGGTACCTGAACACACTTACTGTAATTGTTTTTTAAAAAAAATATTATTTTTCTGCTATGTTCCCTGTGAATATTACCATTTAAAATACACGTATTTTATTATCTGCAATGTGTAACCACTTTTGTGTGGCAGTATATTAGTATGTAAACTATAAAGATATTACTTATGAGTAGATTTTTAAAGTAAGCTTTCTATTTAAGTAGCAAAAAATATATTGTTCATTACAAGGAATACATTTATTATACACTTTAACAACAAGAGAAGAATTTCCACAAGTGTGTAATTTTTAATTTACACAGTAAAAGATACCTGAAAAGAAACCAGGGGCCTTTATAAATTGGTTATATGTCAGCCAATGTGAGGCTTTGCTACTTTATGAGAGTCTGAAATGTGATTGTCTGGAAATTGCTTCCACTATTCTTTCCAATCTCAACTGAAAGAAATGAAAAAAGAATATGAAAAACTGGTTACACTTTCATTTTCCCTCACTTTTAATATCATGAGATACTGAAAGTTACACAACACAATGTCCTGCAGACACAAAGGTATGGGACTGATGGATATTCTTTAAGATACTCAACAGTTTAAAATTCTCCCACTAGAGCACTCAGCTGCTTTATAAGGCTACAGCTAAGCCTTAATCCTCATCTGTCTTAGTGAAAGCAGGGCTTCATTTTATTCTTTTCATTCAAAATGGTAGCAGTGGTTTCTAAACTTCTACAGTAAGCAGCTCTGCAGCTACTACTGAGGACTGTAGGATGTTTGGGGTATTATCAACACAGCGGTCCAAAAATCAGGAATAATGTAGAGGTCATTTAATTCATAAGCATCCGTTATGCCCCACCCTCCAGCAGGGAACTGATCCTTATTACCAGGAGCATAATTTGTTTCATATTAAATGGTCCCAAACACCTCTGATTTGGATTATAGTCAGCAGCATTTCTAGGAGCCTCCATTACATTTCAGGAGATTAAAACTCACTTTCAAAAACAGTTTAAGAGAGGCAAGAGAGCCCCTCAAAATATCCTTCATACTGATGGTTTGCATAGCAAGACTGTCGAAGGCTGTATTTATTTGTCTTGGGTTGGAACCACAAAGGCAGAAAGCAATTGGAAGAAAGTGCACAATAAATGGAACATACAAATTATTTGGAGGCAATCCTCTCTTATTTACGGAAGAGAAACAGAAAACACTCCTCAGATCCCCTAATCCAAGCAAACAAATTTGCACACAATATTTTTGCTTGTTTGTTGTCCTCTCTTTGCCCTTGTTTCACACAATGAATGTTCCTTGCAACATTAGGGGCAAGTTTCTTCATTTCTGCCCCAGGCCTCATGGAACCAGGGGCTCTGGGAAAAGTCCCCTCTTACAGGGTGAAGTCTGGAATTCGATCTGACAGAGTCACTCAATGGATAGAAGACTGCGGTCTCCCACTACCCTGCCCATTTTATCCATATGTACCAGCTCTTCAGCCTTCTACCACCATCTTTATTAGCACCCCAAGCACTTGGAGATATGAATAGCAGCTCTATTCTTTTTAACCACTGTGTATCAGATGATCTCTCCCACATGCAATCCACTTGCACCCCTAATTGTTGTGACAACACTTGTCATTTAGATAGCTCTTTCATCTTCAAAGTACTTCACAAACATCAATTAACCCAAATCTCAATTAATTAATCTAACAATTAATTTGCTATATATCCAGCAGTTACAATAATGGAGAACAAACTAGTGCCTATTAAAGTCATCAGAATGAGTTCCCTCGACTAACAAAAATGAGATCAAGCTCATTTCTTGAGCTTATTTCTCTCTCCTAAATTTTCACTTCCATCTGGTATTTCCTTCCCTGACATCTTCAACAATAGAGACGAGGAAAGGGGAGAGGAAAAAAAAAAAAAAAAAAGGCAATCTGTGATCTGAGTTCACACACACCAGAATTTACTCCGTTTTCTTTAAGGATGATCTTAAATCTTGCACCCCACCTGCAGAGAGTTTATGAAAATTGGATTATTATTATGATCAGATCAATCCTTGACATGCTCAGATAAATCAGGGTTCCAAACACGCTGCTGCTATTAATGAATTCAGGAATTATAAATGAAGTATGAATTCATATTATAAACCAACTGCTAAATTATGAAGTAACCTAAACTGACAAAATAAGGTGAGTAGTTGCAGCAATTCCCCACAATCACTGTAGACCTTGTGAAGTGGGCCACTTGAGTTTTTAATAATCAGTGTAGTGTTCCTGCAGCCTCAGGCATGTCGAGAGAACAAGGGAGAATATGAAAGAGAAAGCTGAAGAAACTTTTAAGAATTGTAGTATTCTTGTTTACTGGAAAAGTAGGTCCAATGACATTTATGCAAGGAGGTCTCAGAAACCTTGGAGTCTTTTCCAGTGTGTCACTTACTTTAATTTTATAATAATCCTAAAAATAATGTATCACCCTCTCAGAAGACTATTGAAAATCTATTATGGTTAAGTAGTGCACACTTATACAAATATTTCTATTAGCTTAGTAAATATATACCAACTCCCAACATTTAAGCCTAATTTTTTGGTGTTTCTTTTCGACCACCAAGAAGGAGTTTTTTATTACCTAAAATTATCAGTTTCACAGTCAGTTTTACAAGAATTTCTCTGGAAATTCACAATGCAGTTAACATCCTAAAAAAGTCTAATAAATAAATACTATTCAGATTATAAAGGAAGAACTGCACCCTCTGAGAATGAGGCAATTATTCTTAAGATGATCCCAGGAAAATGCCTTGAACTAATGAAAAATAAAGAACTTACTGAAAAAGCTATTTGAAGGCATCTTTTGATTCATATTAAAGACATGTAAAGGCTGAGTCTCCCCGTCTCGTCATTGAGGACTTTTCACAAGAAGCATTCCATATGCAAACACCTCTTGAGCAACATCAGGGTAATCAAGCAGAGAATTATTGGCTCCATTGGCATTAATTTTGTGGGTAAATTGAAGGGGAAAATATAGAACTGCATGGTTATTCAGGAATGACTGAAATCACTCAATCAAGTAAATAAACACCAAGTCTAGACTATGTTGTAATTGGTTTTTGGTGCCAGTCTTTCTATCTGGAATTAAAACCCCAAAGAAAACAGCAACAACAAATGAGTCTTCTTTCATAGAACTATGTGAAATCTGTTCATGCTTTTCTAACCATCATTTGACACTGCTTGAATTGCCTTTTGTGCCACATGCTTTTTTAAATCCTGCACAAATTATTGCTGTTGACCATAAACCACATCTTTCCACATTAATGCTTCAAACGCTTTATAGCAGCTAACTGTGAAAGAACAAAAGCACTAATGGATTTGTCTGAATGTATTACTTATTGCTTGTCTCTTGTGCTTTACTTGGCCTTCTTCACAAGCTCTGTTCAGTTACTTCCACCACTTTTAGAGATACCAAAGGCTTATTGAAGGATTACAGTTTATGATATACCCGTATAAGCAGAGCTGTAGTCAAGTATTAAAGGTCACTAAAAGCTTATTGATCTAGGCAACACTGCAGTAATAACCCAGAGAATATCAAAATAACCACTACTGTTTGCTTTACCTTAACTTAGAATGGAGCAGCCAATACACTTGCAGACCTTTAAGAAACCTTTTTCCCCTAATGAACCATCATTTTGCAGACAAGAAGGAAACATGGTTACAAATATTTGATGAACCACAACCTTCCACCCCTCAAAATGCCATAACGTACACAGGGAAAAGATTATTAAATTATTAATAATTGTTCATTTTAATTTTTTTTTTCATGAATAAAAAAAAATATAGTGGTTGCCTATTTCCATCCACTATAACATGAAAATCTTTCTTGTAGGCTGTGGAGCTTCTTCTACTAATACTGTAAGCAAGGATCACATTCTAGAATAGTATCAACAAGGCAGAAGAGGTACTGCACAGATTATTTAAGCAAAATGCGGATCTCTCAAGAAGACCTTGTTAGCATTGATCTACCATAAAAATGCAGAAAATTCAGAGTCTATGATGATTCATATTGGAGAAGTCAATGTATGTTAAAGATCTTACCACAGAAACAAATTGAAAACTACATGACCTTTAAACTCCTGAATGCATCTCACTAGCACTAGAGCATTGTAGATACACTGGGGCCTACAAGCACATGCAGATTGAAACCTCAGCAGAAAACCAAACATGTAATTCATGTGCTAAGTCACACCTACTCCATCAGAACAAATTAACCAAGCCAAGGAAGTCAACTGCACATAAAAGTGAACAGCAAAGGATGGCAGAACCAGGTTTTAACCTCATTAGAAGTTCACAAGAAGAGGCATCTTTCTTGTGGTTACCCAAAGGTAAGCAACACTGATGTCTCAGGGCTTCATACTGCAAAAAGCCATCCATTCACACAGGTTTTATGATGTGAGGTATGCCATAGCCCTGGTACCACAGCTGTGGGTCCCACTCATAACTGTACATGGATAAATGTCATCAGGATCATCATCTGTAACCTGGGCTAGGCATGGATGAAACAATAAACAAACTGACAACAATGACACAGTTGCAACATGCAGATTTTTGAAAAGTAGAAAAATATCTAATGGACATTCTTCTTTTGAAAATGTCTCCCACGTGAGTGGAAGATGAAAAGGACTTTCTATATAGATATGATACATGCTTCCATCTCTCCTTGCAGCTTTGTTTATTACTTTGCCAGCAGCCATGTTTTTCTTCCAAGGCTTTTTGCCTTTTTTCCTAACTTTCCTTATGAACAGAATTTCTTCCAGTGAGGCTACCTGTACAAACTCAGCAGAAGATATTCTTAATCTATGCCATGTGCACTGTTTGATCTGTGCCTATACAGCACTTTGTTAGATGTTAGATGTCCCAAGTATATCTAAACAAAAAGAGATTATTTTTTAGTGTACATTACCAGGACTCCTCTAGAAAAAGAGGAACCCTCCAACTCTTGGAATGGACGGACAGTGATCCCTATCAGAAGATACTCACAATGTGAGCCCCTATTTCAGATCAGCTTTTGATCAAGGGAACATACCACAGATGCTGAGACCAAACCTGAATTCAAAACATTGTTCCACACTTCACAGGACCTTCAGCATAGCAGACTAGGATAAAAAATGCTCCCAGAAGGATTATATCCCTCACTCAGATTTGTCAGTAATTTCTGTTGTGAAACTGAATCACTTTACATACTAGAAAAATCAATGCATTACTTTTGTATCAAAGAGGTCTTTTTCCCACTTCAATGTATACACAAATTGTTTGTACCATTAATATTAAAAGAAGTTATGACCAGCATTGAAGTGTGATCAGACTTGTCAGATGGTTTCAGTGTCTGGGAAGAAAAGCTCAGTAGATTCATAAATCTAATATATCTTTTTCACAATAAAACCTAGAGCAGCAATAATTACAATAAAGTTTTACAAGACATCCCGAGAGGAATAAAAACATAACTGCTCCCTTCACCACAGCTAAATAAAACAAAATTAGATTTATTTAAAAAAAAAAAACCAAACAACAAAAAAAACACATAAGGAATTTAAATTAACAGACTTTGTAAAGGATGCTAGCAAAAGACTTCTGAGGGAGACCCTAATTAATGGTTGCTTTGATGTTAGTGACCTTGCTTATCTTATCTTTCTAAACAGACATTTTAAACAATAAAGTTTCAAACATCCACACAGTGTAAAGGCTATTTTGGGTGCAAGACTTGCAAAGAGTAAACTTCTGTAAGTTAAACTGAGTTATTTTTGTGTATTTTTGCCATGTTAATCCCCATTCCTCTTAATACAAAGCAGACCACTAAGATCGGGACCCATGTGATGAAAGGCCAAGACTACAGAGCTCCAAAGAGCCTACAGAGGCAAGTCAAGGGGAGTGATGCTCCCACAATGTCTGCTGCCGTTAAGAAGTCTCCCTCCGTTTGCAAAATTTCTGAAAGCTGATGTTTCCCTCCAAGCATTTCTGGTGCCTTCTAAAGCCTTAATTTAGATTACACCTTCCAGACTACGTAAACTAGGAAACAGCAAGTACAGGTACAAAAACACCAAGCCATAAACAATTAGTGTTGACAGAGATCAGGCAATCTTGGTGAAAAGCTGATGCTTAGCAAGGCATCTGGGACACAATAAATCTCCCCACATTAAATATGGCACAGGGAATTCTGCTGACACTTAGCAGTAAAGTATTGCTATATACTTTATGAAGTGAAACAAAGCATCTACAGTAAAATCTTCTAAAATATGGTAGAGTGAAGACTGGAATGCTTAGTCAATGTAAATCAACGTATAAACATTCATACAGTGCTAAACTCATCACAGACACTTCACCTCTCTAATTCTTATAATTTCCACTCTTCTGTCTTTGTTGCCATCAAATACTAATTTATAGCCAGCATAGAAAGCAAACAGAATAGTCATCTGACAAGTACTATATGGTATCTGTCAAACACAAGTGATTTTGGGGGCTGTTCTTCCATAGCAGCCTTACATTACACCCACAAAAAGGTAATAAGGGCCTGAATTTCAAAGATGTTTCAAGCTTTTTTTCTTATTTTACACAATTAGTTTTAAAATATTTCTGCTTTCATGAATGATATAGTGCAAATGTTACTACTTTCAGCTTTTCTGCAAGTTTCTGATCTGCAGCTTCAGACAGATACACAGATATTTAAATCAGGATCTGCAAACACTTGCATACACAAATAAAAATATGTATTATCCCCAAAAAAGTAAAAAATATCCTGCAGAATCAAGACTATTTTGGAAATTGTTAATAGGTTCACAAGATCCATTCCTTGGTTCTCTTCTTCACCTGTTCCTTCACTTTCCCCTGATCTTCTCTACAGGCAGTCATAAAGGACGGTTCTTCTTCCTCTTCACTTCTCCCCCTATTCTTAGCCTGTCTTTCGGTGGCAGCATCTTGAAATAAATTCAACTACTGTCTCTCTGCTCATAGCTCAAAGATGCCCTTTATTCCTGGACCCATCTTCCTCTGCCCAAGCTGATGTCTTAGCCTTTCTCATACCTTCTCACCTCAATTTCAAAGACATTGAAGCAATTGATTCTTCCTCTGCAACCACATACCTCTACCCTTAACAGACTTGCCACTTGCTATGACATTCTAGGGATTGCATTTTCCTTGCATTTCTTCCTAGGTTTTCTCATCTAGGTGATTTAGAGGCCACATACGCACAATGTGGTGAACACTGCACTGTGCTACATTTGCTTTTCATTTGAGCAGCAGAAATACGATCCATCTTTTATCTCAAACCTATATGGTAGCATCACTGTGTCTCAAACCTACATGGTGGCATTACTGTGGGATGTCAAGCATTTCAATTTAAGCTGCCTCAAGAAGCACATCCTATAAAGGCAGGCACAAATAATTGCTCTAAGTGACTGTGAGATATAAACTGGACTAGCTGATCTGGGACCCTATGCCCAGGAAGAGGCAGGGTGCAACCTTCTGCATCTGGTTGTGTAGAACACACCCTCAGAGAGGCTGGATAACAGATAATCTGTCATATTGCATCTCTTCTTCAGTTTCTCACCCTCTCCCGTTTTGAGTATGACACGCTTTCATGCACTGCCCCCTTCAGTTCTGCTCCCTTTCACCGTAGCAGAATGCTGCAGCAGCTAGAGTCCTCCCACCCGCTTTAACCACGTCACCTATGTCCCACCAGTGGCTTGCTCTTCGCTAGTACATTAAAGAACTGCTCACCCTCCCTTTCCAAGCCTTTCATAGTTCACTCCATTCAAAAGCAAAAGCTCAGCTCCCAGTCCCGCCTGAGCTGTGATATGAAGTCATTGTCCAAATCAGCACTGTTTGTACTTTTCCCAGCACTTCCTTTTTGTCATAAAATAGCAGCCCAGGCATTAGAGGCACCAGTGGAGGCTCGAGCCATGGCAATGCTCCTTTACCCTTGATGGTCCTTTGAGTCAGTCATATTACTACCTCTGGAAGGTAGTTCCTCTGTTTTTTTTCCCTTTTCCTCTCCTGGAGATCCATATGGCTTGTACAACACAGAACAATTTGCTTGACTTCTGTGTTTGTTTCAGGCAACTAACATAGATATTTAACCCACCCAGGAAATTTATAAAATTGAACCTCCCAAGATAACAAAGTCATTATTCTGACTCTTCACATTACTGTCATCCTACACATTAAAATAAATACATTACTTCATTTGCATTAGAAATCCTCTTTAGTGAACACTGTTAATTTTGCTTGCACTTTAAAAGTGAGGCTGTCATTTCCCTACACCTCATTCTCTATTTTATTGGCTCCAGCCAACGACAATTTGGTGGAAAGATCTTTCACCACTGCTTCCCTGTACCACTTGAGGTCCTGAGCTTCACTTCCTTCCAACATCTCAGATGAACCTGTCAAGAACACCTTGGTCTGGCCTCCTAAGTATCCTGTACTCCATCTACTTCATCCTTCATTTTCCCTTGTTACATCTCTCATTTTTTTCCTCAACCTTCCTCATTCTTTTGGTACTTCCTTTTCCTTTGGACTCATCTTGCTTACCCAACAGTGCCAACAAAGGACACAAACAATATATAAAGATAACCATTCATACCTGTGTCTTCCTCTTGCATCCTCAATACCATATACAAACCTATACACACAAACACTGTATCACTATGACTTTTGTTTCACAACAACAGTGCTGATTTTGTGAAGTTACAAATCACAACCAGCATGGCCAGCATAAACCCAAGCATTTGTAAGACTCCTTTTTACCTTTTCCACCCATCTGTAGCATGCATTGTGCCATGTAGGCACCAGGTTGTTTGTTTTTCCTTTTTTTTTTAATCTGCACAGACCATCCTCCAGTAGGTAATGAGTAATTCTGCAGGGCTCTGCAGCTATGATGATTTTCCAAAAAGAAAAGAAAAAACAGGCTTGCAGAGAGAAGGAAATTTTTTTTTTAGACAATTTGATATGGTAAGAAAAAAAGATCTACTGGATCCAATGTCATTTCATCAGGTCCAAGAGGCTGAACAGACAATGAGGACATTGCTCTTTGTTTTGACACTTGCAAACTTAATGTTAAACTTGATTAGAAGATATGAACAAATGGATTCAGCCTAGATTTAACCCAAATTAGCCACAAGAAGATGAATTTTTCTACAGAAAGCTCCAAGTTCCCAAACGGTCTTTCTGCTGACTACTAACAATCATTACTATCACATACCTTTTTGTGGCCACCACATTATTCACTCACAGTAACAGTGCTCAAGATTCAGTGTTTCTTTTACGGAGGGTCTCCAGGCATAAAAGTGAGGAAACAATACTTAAAACAGTGGTAGGGCTGCCACTTCCCTTGAGTGTACTTCTTGTGGTTAAACGATGCTGGGTTCAAATTACCCAAGTGATTGGTAAAAACAACCCCATCATTTTTTGAGGTTACTGTAAGAAGTATTGAGCATAATCTACTGATTACTTCTCTGCATCCTTAATTTGATTGTGGTAATCATAATGCAGCTGTGTGAGCATCTTTTCCATCAAAGAAGAGGGCAACACAGAGTATCAATTTTCAGTTGAAAAAAGGAGACAAAATTTTGTTTTCTATGAGCAAAACAATTAAAAAAGTAGGAATGACTTCTGACCTTTAGCCTGCGGTCCTGGTCTCCACTACACAGAGAATTTACAGACACTTTAAAGGTCTTCCATGCTGGATTTAAGTTATTCATCACAACCTGTGAGTGAAAAGAAAGGAAGGAAACCCTTAACACATCTCCAAACACAATGCTAACAAGAACCACCATTTTCAGTACAGTATGTTCACCAGAAAGAGAAGAAAGCAGAGCTCAGCTAGAGGTTTGCAGAACAACATACATGGGATATACAGAATCATAGAATCATCTAGGTTGGAAAAGACCCTTGGGATCATTGAGGCCAAACACCTACCCTACTCTTATAAAAGCCCCATGGAAGCCCCAAAAAGGAACACAGGTGGGAAACAGACCTGTACAAAGAACAAGCTACAGATTTCCCCAGCACTGCCAGGCCTCAGTGGGGACATAAATCACAAGGGAAAGGTTGAAAATACATCCCTGAACTAGAAGCCATGGAAGAGAAGTGGGACTGGGCAATGGGGATGGGCAGCATCAATTTACAGACACACGGTCTGTTGCATCAGGAAGATTTTATGGGATCCATAACTGACAGGCTCATAACCCCAAATGCCTTCTGCAGCTCCACTGTACAACTCAATCCTGCTTTTCAAGACAGTGCCAATCTTTACCATGGAAGCAGTAATTACAATGGGACATAGGAAACTAATGTAAAGCACCCAGATTACAAATCTCTTTAGCACCAGCAGTTTAGGAAGAGGTGGAGAATAATAGTTTTGATTGTAAAATATGATGCTATCTTTAGCACGGTTTGGGCTAAATATAATACATATAACTCCTGACCTTCAGACAGAATATCTGCTGGTTTAATTAAACTTTGATCTTCGGCTTCAGTACCATCTTCCATTACTCTCCCATACATAAGTCAAGAACTGATACCCATTAGTCAATAATTACAGGTGAGACAGAAGTGTTTTTAAAAGTGAGTGTTTGCAATACCCTTTGTGACATGGAAAGCATATAATATTCCTCCTGACAACCCACCTGAAAGTCAATCCAACTTTATTCCTTACCTCAGTCCTGTGAACAAGTTGTTGGGTTGCATCATCATTCATCCGGAAAATCTCCAGAAAAGGATCAGATTTGCTGAAAAAATCCTAAAATAAAATATAGGACAGTTTACTCCTGAGACTTCTTTTTCTTTGAGCTTTTCAGGCACAGTGCACTGGAGCTTCCCTGACTGCTAACGAAACAGGAGAGCCAGTGTAGTTTTACTGAGACCTCTTGGTGTCTCTCAGCAGTATTTCATTTCTGCCCTTGTTCCACAAGGACCTCCATGGCACTGCTGTTGCTCTCAGTTTGATTATTCGATCATGGCATGCAGAACTGTAAAATTTCATTTTACAGCATTCTCCTTGCTTAGACCCAGTCCAGATTCCTGAGTTTTAGCTCCTTCATCCACCTATCTTGTTTCTTTCTGTCTCCATACCTCTTTGGTCTTTTGACATGATTTTCATCATGCAAGGCCCTTTGAAGCATATCCTACAGTGCAGCTGAATTTCACACCATTCACCCACCTCCTCAAAACAGAAGATAATTTGCCAGGACATCTTACGGCTAACAACTAACCGAAGTGCTGGCAAGACATATTGGAGAAGGTTAAAGAAGCAAGTCCTCTTTAGGCCCATGTTAAGATGACAAAAAGAGAAGGGGAGAGCAGAAAATTACTTGATATCTCTTAAGTACAACTGAATCTGTGACAGGCATTGAGGTTCACATACTCACTGCACCACAGAACACCTTTCCCTGGTCTTACATCCAGCTAACAACCCCGAGCGTTCTTACACAAAACCTAAATTAAGTTTCTTTCTATAGCATTGCTTCAGTCTGGCCACAGCCTCTTTCTTTTCAATATCTAATGTCTTCTAGACATGATGGAAGAGACACTGGGTTTTAGCCTCCTTTAGCTGGAGGGTAGGAAGTTGGCTAATTCAAATTTTAACTAAGCAATGCTGCAAGAGCAAGACTCAAATGGAGGCCATTTTCTGTAGTATCAACTCCTTTCTAAATGTTCTCAAGGAGTCACATGGGTTAACTTCACGCATATGAATTTTGTTGTATAGGCCATATCAAAACCACAGACCTTCACATCAATTTGAGGAAGTGAGGAATTCTCTTTGCTCTCCCAGTGTTTCTAGAAAAGCATTAGTGTAAAAATTATTGTAATATGCAATGCCCATCATATTTATTTTTGACTATCTAGAGAGCCATTAGGATGGAGATAGCTTTGGATAAGATACTGACCAAAGTTTGGGCACATCATTTTGGTCAAATTTGTCTTCAGAACATTGTTACAATTCCACAGGTGCAAAAAACCCATGGTGAAATCAGGGCTTTGTAAAGAGACACCTGAATTTGAATGCTGGGAGAAGGAGTTGATTCCCAAGGGACCACAAAGCCTTGAATAAGGCTCAAGCAACCTAAATTCTTTTCCACACCTTCAAGATGAGGCCTATCATCGACGCTGTGTTCAGAGTGCTGCTCTGTTATCTGTTTCTTTTTCTACTTCAGAAAAGGTAGAAACTGATGCAAAGCACATACGTATTTGTTAAATCTTACCACATGGAGCTTTAAACAACAAAGCTGTATGTTTGCCTATATGTTCCAATTACATGGTTATAGGACATTTAATGTAAGAGCATGTAGAACCAGCACAAAACTCAACAAATTCCGTAACTCCAGAATTTGTCTCAAGGCCCTGATGTAGATTTGGTATCTGGACCCCGTTCAGCACTTGAAACTGCTAGTCTATAGGGAGCTTTGGTGATCACATTCTGCCAGATTACTCCTGCATACCGAAAAGAACAAGTAGAGAGTGAGGGCACCAGCTTAATCACGGTAATGCCAAAATTCAGAGTGCATAGGGTTAAAAAAGATCGAACCACCTCTTTTCACACAGAATTATACTGATAGAAGCTGAGTAAAAGCTTAATGTGAAACGCAAATTTGATAGGAAAAGGTATTTGAAAGAAAACACTTCAGAATGATACATCTGAAGAACGCACTCTGAAGTGCAGAAAAATTCAGAAAGGAAACCAGGATTTTGTGTAAGACTCAAAATACAGTATAATTTCCAGCTGAGTAAGTATCATGAAAGATGAAACAGCAAGTCAGCACTAGGAAAGTATTTTTTAATATTTGGTTTTAACTAGCAAGGCGGTACCACCTAAAGAGAAAAACTTTAATGCTGGGTGATAGCTTATATCAGTCCTCCTTCAATGCAAAACAAAGCCTAATTCCTTTCTGAATGAAGATACAAACAAACAATCCTCCAATATTGAAGACACTTTGTAACAGCTCAATAACGATACGCTGAAGGAACATTTGATTTCATAGTTATGAATGTTTTCAAAGCTTTTTGGTTGTTATGCTGAATATAAGCTTTGCATTACCTCACAAGAATATCCTCTGAAAGAAGAAACACAGAATAACAGTTTAAGGTTTTGATATTTTAATAACATTTAAATGAATATTGTAATGGATTTGCTCGCGGTGTAACATACATTGTTCTTCCAGTACGTGCAGCAGTTACACAGTAATAACACAAGTACATGGCTTAAGCTCTAAAAAATTAACTACCTCCATTTCCGAGTACCTAATTTGACATGTCTTTTGTTATATATAGAGCATGAGACTTTTTAAAATTCAGGTTTGGGGGTAAGTCAAAGGTCCATCAGAAAAGGGCTGAAGCACCCAAAAGACACTAACCAGTTTTGAAAATTCTTCTCGAGCAACCCATGGCATTTAGGATAATTTGGTAGTCATTTAGTACTGGGGAAATACATAAAAAAGCAATACTAGCTTGTACGTTGCAGACATTTGCTGGATAATCTTTTCAAACCATGATAACTGCTTCTCAGAATGGGAAAAGCAGTTTGTCTGCTTCAGTGCTCACAATTTATTATAGCCATCATAAAAACATAGCTGCTTGTTATGGTAATTGTGACACAGCTATTAATACAATAGAACCCTTCCAAAAGTTATTGTTCCACTGGGAAGTG
>VZRU01002178.1:9851-31386 GCA_013398155.1 Pedionomus torquatus
TGAGCAGTATTCAACATCAAAGAACAATCTGATTTTTAAATTAATGATAACTGTGTATTAAGACTCTTATAATCCTGAACTTGTACTAGTATAACTCTCTGGTGAGATTCTATTACAAGTAGCAAGCTGGAGAAGAGTGAGAATAACTCTTGACACACTCCTTCATATCATGTGAAAGCACAACTAGTGTGTTAGAAATGTTTCTTCCTGGAATATATTCAGGAAATAAGAATCTTCTCACAATACATTTTAAATTAGTGTAACCAAATACTGCTTTCAACCTCCCAATTTATTACTGATAGTCGTTTTCTAAGGAATTAATAGAATAGCATAGCATAGAATATTTTCAGTTGGAAGGGACCTACAGTGATCATCTAATCCACCTGCCTGACCAATTCAGGGCTAGCCAAAAGTTAAAGCATGTTGTTAAGGACATTGTCCCACTGCCTCTTAGACACTGACAAGCTTGGGGCATCAACCACTTCTCTAGGGAGTCTGTTCCAGCCTTTGACCACCCTCCAGTAAATAAATGCTTCCTAATGTCCAGTCTAAACCTCCCTTGATGCAGCTTTGAACCATTTCCATGTGTTCTATCACTGGATCACAGGGGGAAGAGCTCAGCACCTCCCTGTCCACTTTACAGATTCTCAGGAATCTGTAGAGAGCAATGAGGTAACCTATCAGCTTCTTTTCTCCAAACTAGGCAAGCCCATGTCCTTAGCTGCTTTTCATAAGATACTCCTTCCAGCCCTTTCACCAGCTTTGTTGCCTTTCTCTGGATGCATTGGAATACCTTAATATCCTTTTCTAATTGTGGGGCCCAGAACGACACACAGTACTCAAGATGAAGCCAAGGGGAATACATTTGTGTATGCAGGTGGTTTTTTATGCACATACATGCACATTCAAAAGCTTGATTTACATCAGTGAGGGAAACTGACTGAGGCTTAAAATCTGAATGCAATAATATGAACAATAAAGCTGAAATCTCTGAGAAAAAAGCCATAGTTTCACAACCAAGGAAGAGATCAGCTCTTACAAAAGTTCTAATTTAGTTCCATGGCAAGGTGACATTAGGAAATTATAGAAATTAAAACAACATTTAAGAAATGTGGGAATAGGGAAAAAGTATAGCAAATAATATGATTAGAATTTTTGAAGGGTATAAAGTGGACAAAGAATCAAGGAAAGAACTATAAAGGGCACCATTAAGGACAAAATAATATTAATATATTGGGAGCAAAGGAAATGGCTGCAATTACATGAGCTTATTCTCAGATAAAATTTGTAGGATACTTAGTAATGTGAAAATCATGGAGGCAATTTAAGAAAGGGTGTGCTGTACACAGGAGGAGACAAAACAAGATGCTTGTATCACAGGTTAACAAATATGAGGACACCCAGATAGCTTAGATCCAGGGTTTTGCCAGAGACTGCTGCCTTGTTTATATTAGATATGTTAACATAATGGAAAACTTAATATGGGTTTTCCTAATCAGGACTAAAGACTTTATACAAAATAGATATTCTGCAAAAAAGCTGATTTCATTATTTCCGTAGAATCCAAGTTTCGTTGAGTTATACCTGTGAAGACAAAACTTTTGCAAGCTGATTTATTAGCACTGTTTAAAATGTAGCATTCAATATGGCTATGGTAAGGTAAGTCTTGCCTTAAAATTCAGTTTTGTGATCCTCCATTAAGGGGTGGAAACCTCCCCAAAGTCTTTAGTTTCAGACCTCGGGTACAGGTAGGTACACATGTATGAGACCACTTGCCTACAGAGCAAACCAGGAGGCACAGCTGTGAAATTTCTGCTTCAGTTCAAGAACTTCAGTCAAAGGTACATAACTTACATAAACTATGAGTCTTGTAGGGTAAGTATCTACTATTGCCATTTGTCCTTTGAACTCTGATAAGATAGATTACTGTCCAGGTCCTGGACTTTGCATAGTTTATGAACCAGATAAAAACATTTTTTTGGGGAAATACTCCTGTTTAACAATGAAAGATTTAAAAAAAAAAAGTCTGTAAATGAGGAATCAACATTGTATAGATCTTGGTTGGCTGGTTGCTTGTTTAGTAAAGTTCTGTAATAATTAATAAATGTTTCACATTGTACATTGGTGACCTGGAATTAAAACACTACTGATAAAACTTGTAAGCAACACACAATGATATGTAATAACAGCATATGGCAGTCATAGCAACCTGTTGTGCACTGGGTCCATCAAAACAAATGATCAGTTATACCTCCAGAAGCAAGGAATGCAGCCCCCACCTACAGAACAGGGAGCTGTCTTCAAGTATTCAGTACCTACTGATACTGGAAAAGCATAAAAGGGGGGAGGGTGTACTGGAGTACACTGGCAACTGAACACAGACTCATAATTTACAACAGTTTTTAAAAGGATTGATATAATTCTTCAATGATTAGATAAGTTGAAGGAAATATTTGATCTCTGGAATCTTGTGAGTACTATGAAGTGTACAAATGTAAACTGTGAAAGAATTAAAATTATAAACGTGAGAATGTAACGTATTATGGATAATAACAACAAATATAAATAAATATTGAAATTTTGACTTCTGTTGCAATTAAAAACTGGTATATTTGTAAATGAGGGTTTTTTCATGACAGCTTGTACAATTGCACCCTCTCGTGGTGTAGATAATACAGATTTTACATACCTAAAGTAGATGTTAGAAATGGAGAGGTACATAATAATTTGGATGACAGATTCTGTGAAAATGGATTTGTTTTCAGGGCAAATTCCCAATAAATTGTCAACAGTAAAAACTTCAGTTTATAACTTTAACTAGAATACGCTCAAATGTTTTCTTCTTTGATGTCATAGGAGGGCATCAGTAATTTGCATCTTTGCATTCTGTGCAATGAGAGTGCAAAAGTCATAGCTGTTATTCAAAAGGCCAGTTGATTGAGTGCATATGAGTGTGTATTAAATACGGCAAGGTACCAAAGAGAAATAGGTGTTTCTTAACTGCATAATAAATAGCTATAGTCTCTCAGCTTTACCTATTTGGCTAGAATACTATGAGTATAGGTGGATGAATCTAGTTGAAGTTTGTTATATCCCAGAGTTATGTATGCATATCCGTTTAGTATTATTAGAGAAGTAATCATTAGTGTATAATACATAACTTTAGCAAATATATAGTAGAATTTATTAAGGTTAAAATATGCATAATTTTACTTAAACTGTTAGAATGAAGGCAAAAAATCAGAAAAGGTGAGAAATACTCAAGCCTCCTTTATAAGCTGTGTTATAATTGCCTTCCAACTTCTAGGCCTTTTTTCTTACAACTTAAAAGTTCCCTAGTTTAAACAAGCCAAACGCTACTGCTGTGGGCAGATGGTAGAGAGAACATTGCTACAAAACCTGCCACTCAAAGTGTAACAGATGACTGTAGCTACAGAAAATTGTCCCTTTGTTCATTTTGCTAATGAGTGTCCTCATTGCAGCAGGAGACTGAATAGTTAATTACTTGCAGTTCTTGGGTTTAGCAGATGGTGGAGCTAGAGCTAAAGGTTATCTGAGTCATGTGGAAAGTACAAGTTTGTGAAGAAAATGTACTTTTTATATCCTTTCCTTAAAATGGTAAAAGATTATGATTACACATATATTTGAGATACCATTTAAAACTTAGTTACAAGATTAATTAAAATATTTCTGATTATTTTATGGAAAGGTTCTTCTTTGAAGCATCAGCTGTTGATGCTCAAATGCAGCCAGAGCAAATGAACAAATACTTAAGCCTATTAAGAGCTGTAACAGTTACTTAAAAGGTCTTTTGAAATTCTGAGTTTGCTTTTCAGTGGTTTATAGTTGACCACTGCCAGAGCAGAGTGTAAGCTAATTACTTAAATACTGCATGTGCTGTTTGCTTAACACTGCTGTCTTCCCTAGAGAGCACTTTTCTGTCTACAGGATTGGGTAAAAGTTTTCAATAAAAACATACACTCTAATAATTATCTCAGAAGATAAATTTTTAATCTGTTACTGTGTAAAGACTGTTTAAAATTAAATACTGTTGAAGTACATGATTAGAATTCATTTTAAAATTACATTATTAAAAGTAACACTTTTGGTAATCATACTTGTTCTTTATGTAAACTTCTACTGTTTCTTCAGTAAAGGAAGGGGAACCACAAACTCACATGAATTACTTTCCAAAGCACTTGGCATTTTATTTACGTGATTCCTTATAAAATCAGTGAAAACTCTGTGGCCAAAACTTTTATGTATGTTGGTAATTTGTTCTGGTAACTTAGAGATAAAAATGTCTTTTTTGAGGAAAAACAAATAGTTACGGACTAATTTTATCCATCACTACATTATAGTTTAAGTTTATATGCCACTTGAAAACCTTGGAATTTTAGTTTTGAAGGTCTTCAACATTTTTATTTTGAAGTAATTTTTTAAAAAGCATTCATATTTTTACCAACTAAAGCAAATAATATCCTGCATTTTGTTTAGCAGGCAAAGCAACTGCTGTCCAAGTCTTCTCTTTTGTGTTAATATTTTAAATGGTTTCAGGAGTTAGTTAATATTCTGGTATTACTATAAAGATCTGTGCCAGCTCTGAAAGCTTTTCTATAATTTTAAAAGAAATATGTGGCAGTAAAATCTAGACAGCCATAAGACAATATATTCAAATGTTTTCAATAGCTTTGAAACCAACAAGAAAAAAAGAGTAGCTGTCCCAATAAGCTTCAGTTGCATAAGAAGTCTTTTCCATAATGGACGTGGCAAGATTTAAACAAAGGGCACGCATAATAAAAATGTAAATGAGTTTGCTTTACTAAAACTATAACTTTAAAGTCTTTTGTTGCATGTTATCCTGGAACCTTCTTACAAGGTAATCACTGTTTGCATAGAGATTTAAACCGTAGTCTTCAATAGCATTAAACCCCTGCACGGTCTATGTGTGACAGGCATGCAAAGCCATGTTAATGTTCAGAATATGAATTGCCTCTGGGTGGCTCCGACACCAAGTAGAAAACCAACTGTGTTGATATCAGAAGGCCTGATGGACTCCATGCGGCTCCCAGCCTGAAAACTTCACCGCTTTGACATGTGATGTGCTCCTCATGACACTGGCAGCACTGTCACTGAGGAATGGCACAAAGGCAACAAGCCCCCCTCCTTAGCCATGCACTTTGCAACCCCCTGGTGTTGCCTGTCCACAGTCCCTCCTGCCTGCCTAGTTACGGACAGCGCTTCAGAAACACGGGGGGAAGTGTGGGTGGATAGGCCCCAGCTGCCTTCCTGGACACAGCCTCCATAATAAATTGACCTGAATGATGAGGGCACACAAACAGTATGATATGCATTATTCCTGTCAATAAAATGTCCCCATGTGTTATGGTCTTTGTATATAATGTACTGCAGCCTTTCTTCTAGCGGGAACCTATTTAGAGGCTCCACTTTTTTCTATTCATATTATGACTCTGTAATAGAATTCAGAAATTATATGATACTGTGTTGTATAATATTACACCAGTGCAGCATATTTAAATCCTTGATTCCTTACTTATAAATTCAATTTTTCAGATTGTCTTTCAAGATGATAACCATGAAAAAAAAATGCTTGAAAAAGAGAAGGAGGATTTCAAAGAAGAGGTTTTTGAACAGCACAATGAGATTTCTCATCTCAAAAATGCTCTGAAGCGCTTTGAAAAAGAAAACATCTCTGAGGTAAAACTTTCAACTGACGTAAGATCAATATGATTAGCTTAAATGAAGCATGTGAGAAATGTTGCTAAAGTTGGAATTGGTTGTTAACATGCTTCAGAAGGAGCATGACTTTTTTCCAGACTGCTGTCGTTTTCTGGTATTGAATGTTAATTTTATATGTATCTGTAGAGAAATTCATACATATTTATTCTAATTTTAATGCATATATTTACATATTTTTAGCTTTAACAAAGAAATATTTGCTGTGGCTTTTGAGACTTCTAATATTGCCTAGCAATGTGGTTGGAGTTCATATTTTGTGGCAGATACAGGCTGTAAAGTTACTGAAGTAGAAAAGTGTTGTATGTAGATAGTTGTATTTTTAAATGATGGTCTACTGTTTTATCTTAAGAGAACTGTATTAAAACTTACTCCCTCTCTAGAGTAGCTTCTGAGCTTCTGCAAAATATTTGAATGTGCATTTCTTCATACAATTACTTTTGTGTTTCTGTGAAAGTTTCTAAGAGAATCAGTTTCAATCAAAAAAGCTGTTGCTGCTTTTTATACCTGTGCTTTATTACAGTTCTTAAAAGCTATTTTTCCTGAGAAGTATGATGTACAGTCTTTACCTACAGGTTACTTCTTGTATATTGCCAAAGTGAAATATTTAACGGAGGACTAGAAGCTATGGCAACAGAGTAGAATTTGCCTGTTTAGCTTTGTTATTGTGTGTAGATTAGACCCAGTATCACCTTTAATAGAAGCAAGATGAATTTGCCACAGACAGTATTCCTGATTCCCGTTTATCATCTGATTCAACGGTGCTTCTTGTCTTTTGCTAGTTTTGTATGAGCAAGAAAGAACCACCTGCTAAAACACTTTGTATTGGCTGTGACTAACAGCAAGGTTGTTCAGAATTAGTATTAATGAAAAGCTGTGGGCGCTCAGTCACACTTGGCTCTTGAACTTACTTCTTCATCTCTATCTGACCAGCCGGCTGAACAGCAGGAAGAAGGCTGTGAATGTCAAGGGCGGTGGTGAAGGTCACAGCTCTGCCAGGACTCTCATCCCCCGTGCATTCCACCGGGTTTAGAGACTGACCTGAAGCAAACATTTTGAATACATTAATGTGGGCATGTAATTTCATGGGTTTTCTCTTTCCACTCTTGTTTGCAGATAAGCAAGCTCAAAGAATGTGGTCAAAAATGGATGCTGATCAGCCAGCTGTTCAAGAGGTACTGTAATTTTTATTTTTATTTTTACTTATAAACTTTGGTAGTAAGCTGGGGCTGTTGGCAGTGTATAGCTCAAATAATGTTAGAAAGCTGACTTTAACTTGAATTATGTTACATTTTGGTTTATGATATTATAACTGTAGAGTAATAATTAATTCTAATATTCCTCTAATGAATATCATGATCTTTATTCTCATCCTGTCATATTTTATAATGTTGTTAAAACACTGTGAAAATTCTGAACCTCAGTAAACTACAGTAAAAGGATTGAATACTTTAATAAAAGAAGTAACATATTTGGTAAACTTGTGAAGGCAGAGAAAGAAGATTTGTAATGCGAATAGCTAGTAACCTCAAAAAAAGAAAACGATTTTTTTTGTAACCTCTGACTTGGTAAATATTCAACTCTTCTTGGATAGAGCTGTTAGTATGTATTAATTATTATTGATATTCTATTTTAGCAAAACAGTAGCTGAACAATATATAAAAGTAATCTTTTTTAAAAAAAAAACTTTAATTAATAAGCCATCTAAATAAAAAGTTGACAGCTGCCAGTATTTTCCTAGTATAACATCTAGATATCTTTCTGGTCTGCTTCCTGTCTTGTGATGGTTCTCAAATTACTTTTTTCCACAACACATAGTTTTCATTCTGAAAACTAAGAAATAGATACAGAATTTTTTCCTATAACAAACATTCCTTCTGAGAAATATTTCCAAAATATATTGTAGATAACTCATTTCTTTGTGGTGAAATATGAGAGAAATTGTGATATTCCTATGTCCTAATTCCATAATTACTAAATTCTCATGCAAATTTGTATCTTAAAAAATTATATTTTTGTGCAAACTGAGGTACTCAATATCTAAAATCGTCCCTTTTCTTGTGACCTTAGATGAATCTCTCTTCTATGACCAAGTTTGTCACTCTGAAAATAATGATACCTACTTATCTTTGCAAGAGCTTTGAAAGGGTAAGTTCATTAGGATTCTGGACAAGAAATCCAAAATCAGAAGTAGAAAATGAACTGGTCTGCCTAATGCAGTAGTCTATCAAAGAAGGGATGTGTCTTCTGATAGTTTTTACCTTTCTCTAGGTCTGACAGTGCTCAGGAATACCACTTAGGATTGAAGACTCATTATGCTGGAAAGAAAAGGCCAGTCATCTATTCCTATACTAAATGTTTCTTCTTCGTTCATTTGCAAAGTCCAAATAATATTTCTAAGATTATGTATTTTTCATCCTTTCACTCACAGGCAATTTTTCCTGAAACTTACTCTATATTTTCCTTTCCTCACCTTCATCTCCATGCAATGTAGGACTTTGTTTTCTGTCTAGTATCTTCCCATGGATATGACCTCAGTCCGTGGATTTAAGCAGCAGCACAGGAACTCTCTTCTGTATGCCTCTCACATGATGTGGAAGCACTACATTTGTGTAAAAATGGATCACACACCTTCCTCCCAAACTGCCTCCAGGTAGACCTTCACAGTCATTGCCTCTCCAGTGAGCTAAATTGTAAAGCAGAAGTGCTGTGAGAAGTCTTTAGAGAGACCTTCTCTTCCCATTATAAATCTGATAATTATATTTCCATTCCCGAATGAAAAACTACAATTCTAGAAGATTAATCGCTTTGACTGAAGTTTCTGATTTCCCCACGCACACCCTATCCTCTGCATATCCCATTGAAAGATCATGGAATTGTCAGAGTTGGAAGAGACCTCTAGAGATCAAGTCCAACTCCCCTGCTAAAGCAGGATTGCCTAGAGCACATTACTCAGGACTGCATCCAGGCGGGTTTTAAAGATCTCCAGAGCAGGGGACTCCACAACCTCCTTGGGCAGCTTGTCCAGTGCTCTGTCACCCTCACCGTGAAGAAGATTTTTCTCATCTTTGAATGGATCTTCCTATGTTCCAGCTTGCGCCCATTGCTCCTCATCCTGGCACTGAGAAAACTCAAAAGAGTCTGGTTTCATCCTCAATGTCCTCTGGATAGCCAGAATGTGCAGAAGTTCTCCTTTGGTTAAAAAGCTTTGATCTTTAAAAAGAGGAGCTGCCTACGAAGGCACACACAGCTGTAGTGCACAGCATTTCACTCCAGAAACAGACACCAGTATCCAACATACATTGTCTAAGGAAAGTTACTTAAAAACAAGGTTCAAAGCAGACACAGCCAGTAATAGGTGATGATGAAATGAATTGGAAGCACTGTCTCTTAGCTGGCCTGAATAGAAGTTACTGGATTATTTATTTTAAGTGGGACTTGGAGTCTGGATCTTCCTCCTGTGGCCAGGCAACCAAGCCATGCACTAACTGTGGGCTCTTGCCTCTCTAATTTATCTCAAAGCATCATAAGAGATGGCAAAGACTGAGTTTTTCATAATGACTAGAGCACTTGCTTAGAGTTCTGATTGCTGGTGAAGTTTTAACCCATAGCTGCATATATCAATGACTATACTGCTAGTTTACACTGTGTCCTGGTGGGAAAATATTCTCTTTAAAGCTGGATACAGAGAGAACAAGCACAGAAGAGCCATAATCTCCAGGCAGTATGTCAGGATACTCAGCATAGAGGAAGGGGCTTTTCTATACGTTTTTTCTTTCTTCAGATTTTTGCTGAGTATTTTTGCTTGGTAGGGGTGTTTGGTTTATTGTCTTCTTGTAATTCATAGTCTAATGTAAAATGCATAAATGATCTAGCAAGTCAAAACACTAGGTTGTCCCTTTCTCATGCAGTCACAGCTCTGGTATGTCATCAAGCTTGTGTATAAGTATTCTGTATCTAGTCTCATGAATTTCATATTCTTTGTGTCCAATGGCACAGCTTGAATGGGACTGGTGGCTTATTCTCATCATAGAGGGGTAGTTAAGCTGCTTTGCCATGACTTGAGATATTGTAATCAAGCCCCATAAAACTCCCAGCAGCATACAACGTCGGCTGCCCTGATTTGTGGCTGAGCATTCTAACTTCTATGTTATTATGCTTAAGGGGAGCATTTATCCATTTTTATGAAAAAAATGAATGTCAATGTTGTACTCAACATTGTCTAGTTTTAAATATCTTCTAAATGCAAATACAGTAAGTAACAAACTCTGCTCGTGGTGACACTGAGAAATATAGATGTTTAACTTTCAAGTCCCAAGTGACAGTAGCTCTGACAGAAGTCTCAGGGAGCTCAAACCCAGTGAAGCCAAGGAAGCTTTGCAATGTGACTGTTTAAAGGACTTTGATTTTGGAACCTCTGAAGAATTCAGAATTCTGCTTAAACTGGTCTTTAGGCACAATCCTTTGTCCTCAATGAGACTAGATGTGTAATTTACCTGACAATGTTTGTCTCATGAGCATATGTTAGAACTTGCTGCAGATGATATAGTCATCTGATGATCTTTCTACACATTTTAAGGAGAAAGTAGAATTGCCCCTGCAGTTCCAAGCCGCCAGTGCTCTTTGACTGTAACAGGTTTCCACAAATACCCACTTTTCTTAGAGTTTAAGTCAATGAACTTGCCATTTCTAATGTTTTCGTCATCTTCCTACCTTCTGTGACTTCACAGTACCTTATGTCAAAAGAAATTTAGATGTGTGACTCTTGTGATGTTATTAAACCCCTTATAAAAGTATCTAACTATAAATGAAAACATCTATCATTTGTTACCAGTTTTAATACAAAAATGTGTATATGTCCATGTGGAGTCTCTTCATCAAGGAGACTGCATCTAGAAAGGGTTAGAGAAGTATGCCTGTTTGTAGTATGAAATTCAACATTGATTCTTACAGGTTTATGTTTTAGTTGATTGAAATTCAGGAACAAATGAAGGCAGAACATGAAAATGGAGGTCGTTAGTTAAAACTCGGGTAAGATACTTATATATACATTATTTTTTGTAAACTATTATTTATTGCAAATTTAATAAAACATGCAAAACCCTTTTAATAACTCATAGATTGAATAAACTTAAATAAAATAAACTTGAATAAAAGTAGGGAAGTGGCTTTGTGTGTGAAAAAATATAGTAAAAATACTTCACAGTTTTATTTTGTTCTTACCATATTTTGAGAGGAAAAGATGTAAACAAAGCTACTGGAAATATTTTTATTAAAAAAGATACTATTTTGTTTTAGAAGGACTTGGAAAATATTTAATAAATGAAACATTATTTGAAAGGATTTGCTGCTGCTGTTTACAAATGTCATAGGCATACAGAGTTTTGTCTTAAAATATTTTTGTATTCTGCATTAGTCTCATAAGAACACTGCCTTTTATTTTCTTTTTACATGATCCAGGAACTTTCCAGACGGCTGGTCTTTTATTTTACCAGTTGACTTTTTTTTTTTTCCTAGCCTGATTTCGTACTGGCTTTCACACTGATCACCACTAGTATGTCTTTGTTACAGTAAACTGACTGGGTTTATTATAATAAAAAATAAAACACAGCTTGACTTGCAATCTAAATGTGCTGGAAAAGAATATGATACTGTTTAGAAGAGAAAAGGTTGTGAATAGAAAATCAGTACCACTTCAGTTATTTAAACATTTGCTTTTCTGCAGCTTGTCAAACTTTGTGCCAAGTCATAGCTGCTTTACTTTGTTTTGTTAATCTCAGCACCATGTGTCTTGGGCTTTTTTAATAGGGGGCCAATCCTGCAGTACTCGCTTAGTTTTCAGTTTCAGTGAGTCTGGGTAAGTACTATAGCACTGCATTTTTTGAAAATTGGAGGAAAAAAAAAAACTAAAATATAATGTTTTAGAGTAGGTCGTTCAAATCTGTTTGTGAAGGTTAAAAAAAACCCTACAAAATAAGTTGTCTATTAAATAAACTTTAATAAGCACCTTTATAATGAAAATAGCTTATAATTCTCGTCACATTTGAAGAAAATTTCTTTAACCTGAAGATGTGAGCAGGATTGTATGGGAATTAGGAAAGTATAAATCAAAGGTTTCAAGATTTGATTGTCTAAATTTAGGCCAGGGCACAGACTTTACTCTTTCAAGGAAAATCTTTTGGGATAATAATGTGCCAGCACAGAATGCTAGCTAACACTAAAAAAAAAAAAGTGTCTCATTTGTATATTTACCAAAAGTATTTGAAGGCTTTATTGTAAGATGATATAACTGAGGTTTGATTTGGCTTCATAGTGTGTTTCTGAACTGATATTTAACATGAAAACAACTTATACAGACTTCTGGACTGTAACTGAGGCACATAGAAACATCATTTTAAGTCACAAATTCAGTTGTAATAGTTCCAGAAATCCTAGTGGGACGTTTGACATCAAAGCTTAAGTAGTCAGGTTTGTTATATCCTTAATGGATATTAAAAAATCTTGACATTGGAAATCTTTTATTAATTCAGGAGAAAAATACGTTTTCAAAATATTTTTTTAATAAATATTGATTATTATACTTCTTTTATATTATTATTCTTCAAAGCTAGTTCCAATGTTTACCTAGAAATGCTTCATCTCAGGGGATCTTCTCGGATCAATAGGGAAAAGCTTTCCTTGTGCTGATGTAGTAGTAGAATGTGTTCATAACAAATGAGTACATAAGAGTCCAAACTTTGCAAAGGCTGTTGAGTGAGAGTTTGCCCTGCTCTTCCCTCTCCTCCTAATTCTAAAATTGAGCACACAGTTGCCAAATATCTGGAACATATTTATGGGACAGGTTCTAAAATCTTTAAGTGCTCTAAAAGACAGATTATACATTGCAGTCAGTTGTGAAGTGTGTTAAAGATTGACTAACCTGCAATACCAGAGTATTTAACATGTAAAATTTAGTGGCCTTATATTTTGAGTTCTTATTATCAAATAATAAAATCAGTAAATCAGTATTAAACATGAAAGAAAAATAGCAGAAATGCAGTTAAGTAAGATAACTTAAAGCACTAATATGCACAGTAAAAGGGAAACAACATTCAAAGTGCAATGCTTGTCATCTGGGAAATGGCAAGGAAGGAGTAGACAGTGAGAACTTAAACACTTTGCTCATTGAGACTTCTTATTGATACTCTGAGTGCATACAAATGTGGAAATGAAAGATGGACAAGCAAGAGGATAAAAACAGAGTACATAGTGCTCAAGAGAAAGAGGAATGAACACAATGTAAAAAGTAATTTGTATGTAAGGTTGAATCAGAAAGTATAAAACTTATGACATGACTGGAATAAAGCGTTTATGCTCTCAAAGATCTCCTCTAAGTTTTAACAAGTTTTTAAAGCTGTTTTGTGAAGATTATTGCATAAATGTAGTCTCTTCTGTATTGCCATACAATTCTGCGTATTTTGACTTTATTACAATAAATAAAAATGCTAGTGATATAAAATGACATTTCCTAATAGTAAATCCTGGAAAATGTAACAATGTTAGATTAAAAATAAAACAAAAACAAAAACAAAAAACAATTACCAAACAGAATCATTAGCAAAGTACTCAAAATTGGATCAACAGTAAAATCCAGGAATAAATCTTAGGGGGGAAAATGACAGTTGACTAAATGTTCCCCTTTTGTCATCTATAATGATTCTGTCAATATTCTGTTTCATTTCATTGTCTATAAAAAATATTTTTGCTTTCCCATCATTTGAGTAGTACAAATGTATGAGCAATGTTGAGCAGTAACACAGAATTGGCTGGCTTTGTTACAACTCGGTACAAGCCAAGGAATTGCTGTCACTTCCTAATGTTGTTGACAGTCTCAGCTTATATCCAACAGAGTTTTTGAAGAAAAAGTTTAAGTATTTTTCTCTCTAGTTATTATGTCCCCAGACAATGACTGTTGTAGGTCAAAGTGCTAATACAATTCTTTTTAAATCGTAAAAACATTGTATGCTTTTTGAATATGCTATTTACAAGTTGCTTCTTATTTTCTCAATTTAATACAATAAATACAATTCTGGGTTAATATTATACTCATTCTTAAAGTTTATGCCTGTAATTATTTTCATAATTCTTGGTGGTTTGTTTTAGCAACAGAAGGAGAAAATGAAGACACCGAGATAAAGGCGCAAAGTGTCCTGGGTGTGGCATAGTATGCAATTCTTTTTTCTGTCTTTTTCTATCTAAAATATAGATAGATTTTATTAGCTAATATTGCAAAGTTGCACTCTGCTTCTGTCATAGCTTTGTTTTATTTGTCTTAGTATAGTTTTTCTTTTTCCACTGGACTGGTTTCTCTTAAGCCTATGTTTGTGTTTTGACTAAATAATGAAATACGTTCTTTACACTGCACTAGTAACTACTATCATTGCAACTATACTCTTTTAAAAAGTCTTTTTTTTTTTTTTCCAGTTTTATCAAAAAAGAGTTATGTAATATCACTACTAGACTTGGTCCTGATCTTCTGTTCACTCCCCTATCAAACTGAAACATGTACTCCCTGTTCCGTGCCCTTTAATCTAGAGAGAATGAACATGGCAGATCACAGGGCATGATGTTTGACAGCTATAATTAGTGGGTAAGCACAGCTCAGGGTTTGTCTGGCTGAAATCAGTTCAACAAGGTAGGAGTCTGGTGGAAGAACTTGCTTCATTAGCATTGTACATTAAAGATAGATAAAATACTGAAAAACATGTAAACACTAGACACAAATCCTAGGTTTGTCTACAAGCCGCAATGCTCTACCAAAAAGCACAGTGCCATGAAACACAGGGACCAAAAACTGTGAGTCTTGCAAATGTATGCACTTATTTTGTCCCAGCCTTCAAAAAACAGTAACACATACATCATAAAGGAAAGGAAGGAAACATGACAAACAGATAAATATATATAAAGTGATCTTGCTGCATTGTAGCTGTCAGTACTCAAAAGCTGTTGCAGGATATTAAGAAACCATTGAATACACTTGAGATGAAAGTAAAGATTGTTGCAAAACAATAAATATTACTGGGGCATAGAAGAATCTGCAAAATATACATAACTAGATTTTTTTAAAGGTTTTAATGCTTAGAGTAGTTCTCAAAAGCCTATAATCATCTATCTCCCAAATACTTCAAAATATGTCCACAGTCAAGTAAATGTCAAACTCCACAAGCAGTTCATCCAAGCAATTCATTTGTCCTTCATGAAATTCTAGTTTCTTTTTAAATGTTCTGGAAAGGGATTCCAGTGGCAGTGGCCTAACTAATTTTACAAGATAATTATATGTCTTCATGTTATTCTTGATGTTTAGGGAGTAACTCTCCATTTATACTTTCCTTTTTTCATTCTAAATGATCAAAAGCATTTAGATTTGTGGAGAAAAAATATTATATGCTTCACACAAAATCATCTTCCTTTTCCAAAGACTGAAGTCTTTTAAGTCCTTCTGCACATTTGCCAAATTTTCGATCCTTTAAGTAGAAAACCATGTAAAAGTAACAAGGAAAACTCTTTTAAAATTTTAATAGGATTTGAAAGTTTTTCTTTAAAAAAATGTTCTTTCCTCTTTTGTGAGAATGATTAGCACCTATGTATCTGTAACCAATTTCTGTTAGTTCTTCAGACTATATAAAAACTCGTTCTACTCTGAGGTTTCTGAAAGTGACCATCATCAAATAAAAAAGTGATTTGTCATCTGTACCTACTGCTACATCCTGTCATTTACTAAAGGTATGAGGAAAGTTAAAGAGCTTGGATTTCTCTTTTGCTATGGGTTATATTTTAAGCACTTTAGAAAAATAATTGCCAGGAAAACAAATACATATTTCTGTGAACACTCTAACTTTTGCAGATTATTTCAATAATACAAAATCAATGTGGTGAAACAATATAAGAACATGGGATTTTTTTATTATCTCATTACTCCTGGAGTTAGATTCAATTTAGGTTTCACAATGCCTTTACTTGAGTAAAGGTTGTTGATATCCCTGATCTTCCTAAAACTTCAAATAATAGGGGAAAAAAGTCGATATTTAGAAGTTAATATCTAAATCAATGTATTAATCAGCCTCACTTTTTGAAGGTGGATTTTCTTCAACAGTTATTTGACACATCCTATTAATCAGAGATAGATTTGGAAATCCATGGCATGTGGTGGGAACAAGCCATATGCTGAGATAAACTGAACTGGAGCACATATAAGTTAGTTGAATGTTTGAAAGTGCATTTGATTTTTTATTTGATTGCATTAAAATAAAAAAAAATGCTATACTCTTGGTAATTACCTATTTATTACTTAGACTTTTGGCTCAGTGTTATAGGCATAGGTTAATATGAAGGTTTTAATTTATATTCATGTTAAATAGATTCTGTATCATTTAAGTACTCCTTTGACACTTACTCAGATCTCTACTGACCCTAATGCTTTAATCATACAGTAAAATCTCAGCAGCAATAACATAAAATTTCAATCTCAGTAGCACCAATGTACAATTTTGACAGAAAACCAGCCTCCACAATACTCCAAAACCTTTTTGTGTCATTTTAAGGACAATTTCTCCCTCAAGCAGGAGGAGAATTTTGTTCAAAGCAAAAAAAGATGCTTAGATAGTGAGAACTGTCTTGCTACAGAATTTTCCCTAGTCTTGTGCAGATGCACAACTTACCCCCTAAAGATTATGTAGGGGTTGAAAACTAGGTCTTTGAAAACTTGGCTGTGACATTGAGGGGTACAGGGGGTAAAGAGCTGTAGGCAATAGTTTGGTCATTTCTGTACTTGAAAAGCCTACATTCAGGTGCTTCATAGAATCATTCAGGTTGGAAAAGACCCTTGGGATCATCAAGTCCAACCATCAAACCTACTCTACAAAGTTCTTCCCTACAATATTATCTTCCAACACCACATCTAAACAACTCTTAAACATGTTCAGGGATGGTGACTCAACCACCTCCCTGGGGAGTCTCTTCCAGTGTCTGACCCCTCTTTCTGTGAAGAATTTTTTCCTAATTCTGCATGCCTAGACTCTTCCTGAAGGGTTGTTAGTTTTCCAGCAACACTTTCCAGGGACTGGACTGTTGTGTTTGAAAACAGTAGAGCTTTGGGCTGAAGTAGGCTTCTCGTCTTGCAGAGAAATAAAGATATGAAATTGCAAAGTCAAAAAAATTCCAGTTTATATTAAAAAATAGCAGTTAACATTTGTGCATGAGTCATTCTTTAGATCTCGCCTTTTATTCTAGTACAATTTCACAAAATAATATTTTCAGTTTTTCCAGTATTCTATCAGATATAAGTTTTGTGGTTGCAAATGCTTTTTTCCTCTTGCATTTTTTTTAGTATTTTGTGAATTTTTGTATTATAAAAGCATCAAAAATCTACTATCCATGGACCAAGTGTGTGCTTCTCTGTATATACCTGAGGAACTGAAGGAGCACTTGATTATGGTTTCACCTATAAAATAGCCTGGCCTATTTCTTCTCTTGTAAAAAATGTTTTGAGGAGTTTGAAAAACTGCTAACGGTTTTTTGTGTTCCTTTACTATCTGATTCTCCTGTTCTATCTGTTATCATCTTTGCCTTTATAATATTTTCTGACCCATTCACTGCTGCTATTTCACAATCATTTTTCCTGTTAGCTGAATTTCTAAGAATGTCCCATCCAGAATAACCATAGCCCTGTTATGTTTTTCACTAGTACTCATACTGTTGTTCTTTATAGTGCATGCAACCTTCATAATTGCTATTGTGCTTTAAAACACATCAAAGGTAATAGGATTTTAACCTGATGAATTAAAAATTAAGTTATCAGAGCTGTATAGCTTTGTATTAATATTGATCTATACTGTATTGATCCTGCAGGATAGAACATGGATCCTGCTTCTCCACAAACCCTTCTAAAAACAGCAAAGCACATTTATTCCCTTCAGTCACTTTAAACAAGTGGATAAATGCCCAGACCTGACTACTCCTAAAACAGCCATCACAAGGGGAATGAAGGGGTGTCCATGCCTAACCTGACACCCTGCCCATGGCTTAACAGTCCTGGGAGGATGGTGCCTCTCAGAAACCATGTCGACTTCGGCATGGCCTGAGCTGCTTTCAAGATACAATCTGCTGTTAATAAGTAAAACAATAAATTATATTGGTATAGTCCTGCTATGTGTTTTTTTTAAATTCTGCATATGGGTTTGAAAGAACACACAATAGCACATTCAATAAAGTTCAATTACTTTTCAATTACTATTCAGTTACTATTAAGTACACATACAGTGTTAGCTGATATGTTGCTCGGTGTTTGTACTGTAGCAGATTTGGCTGTGTGATTTTGTTTTGTAGATAGAGCAGGGGACACCTGCATTGACTTCTAGAAATTTTTAGGTATCTAGATAGGGATTATATTTACAATGAAAAATCCATTTTGAAGATTTTGAAAATAATAGGTTATCTGTTTATACTCTATATCAGCCAATGATTGCATAGTGCACTTTTGATAAACCAGCATATATGTGCAAGAAGAATCAATGGAATCAATGTTCATTACACATAAACATTAATTCCAGAGATGTAAGAGTATATTAGAATCAGACTCATTTAGGTTTGGAAAGACCTTTAAGATAATTGAGTGCAAGCGTAGATCATTCTAGCTAGTTACATCAATGGGGAGGGTTTTCTTATTGAATATTTTAAATTATTTTCTTAATTTAGATCAAATCATTCATATCCAAGTAATATCATGATGGGAAAGGTACAATAATAGAACAGAAAGAGCGTCACAGATAGTAGGACTGCCACAGTCCCCCTGAAATGTATTTCATAGCCCCATGTCTCTTATTTGTAGTTTCATTTCTTGGTTTCATTCTGTTTTCTAAAGTCCCTAAAATCATTCTTTAATTTCTAATATTTAGTACAGATTTAATTGTTTTCTTCCTTAGTATTGATCTTCTTGAAAATTTATTCCTTGATACTGTAAAATTTTATAATAATGCCATAATTAATGGGGAAAATAGTTATTAGGTTTTAAATCCTTTCTATTATACTGTTGAAGGCTCATTCAAGTTTGCCAACAATTTCTGAACAAAAGGAGTGAGTTTTCTATGTGATCTTAACAGACCATAAAACCATTTTGATGCTACTTGTATTGCAAGTAGTAGAAGCTATAAATATATCCAAAAAAGAGGACCGTAACCTTTGCCTTGTTCATAAATCTTAAGGTTCTAGATTATTTTTTTTTTTTAATGGATTAAGTAATTGCAATTTCAGGCCTTATGAAAGAGGAAAGAGTAATTCTGAAATTTCCCAAAATGGAAGATTCTTAGTCAGGTCACTGTGTCTGATATTTACTACACTTTACTAGACATAAATACCCACCAAGCCTTCTGAGCAAGTCTATAAACCCATTATATCTTCATGCATCTCCATGTCTCCACGGCTGTTCAGCCAATATATTTAGTTTTAGAACCCTTTAGTCAATTAGGACTCTTGACCAGCTTGAAATCTAGCCACATTTTGAAATGCAGTAGTTAATACTTTTTAGCGATGTAGCTATAAGTAGCTTTTTGTACTGAGATAAGTAGGATACATTGTATTTCAGTCTTTAAATGAAAATGAGGTAGGAGGAGGGGAAGATGTTACCAAGAGAGCAGTTGAGCAGAGTGCTCTTTTCTATTCAGTAAGTTACAGTTCCAGTATCTGAAAGCTAAGTGTGTTTTGAACAGTGGGTGAAAAGCTTAGTGAATATTAAAAGCTTCAGTCATTAGATTCTCGCCATGAATAATTTGATAAAAATTAACTATGTATTTGATTACATATCTGAAATATGTGAAAGGTCATCCCTGAAATATAGGTCTTATGATAGCCATGCTAATATGCAACATTCTCACTTAGGTTACAGAAGAGCTCAATTTCCTTACGAAAATTAAATTTTGGAATCCTATTCAATAGGACTCGCATTTTGATTTCTAGGAGGTAATAGACTTCATTTGCAAGGGTTAGATTGAGCTTCAGTTCTTTCACATTGCCTGAAGTACTGAGGTGTTGTAACCATGCTGAAACACTAGCTAAGCAATAACTTCCTTTGCCAAATATGTGTTTAGTTTTCACCTGTGCTAAGAGGTGTATCAAGCAAACTTATGTAAGGAGATTTGGTATTTTTGCAAACTCTTCATTTCATATAGCATGGTCTCATAATTCCTATTCCATAAAAGCTTATATAAGGAGACAAATATATAGTTATGTGCTGGGAACACTTCACTAATGACACAGAGAAAGGATTTCCTGTAGAACAGATGGCCCTTGGAGTGTTAACCAAACTGTTCATCTTAACCAGCATTGTCTGGAACCTAATGCCCTCAGGCAAGGATCCGACCCAGTTGTGGAGAGGCACCATGCAATCATAACAGATGGTCATGTGTTGAGGCAGTCCAAAGACCATGCATAAGCACCAAGGGTGGCTGTTGGGAGCTGAAGCTCACAGTGGAGACTATTCAGTAGGTTTATGGTTATGGGGCATCCTGGTGTCACAGCATTTATGTGAAAAAACGAAGGCACATAAGACCTTAAAGTGAATGGAAGGAAGAAAGCAATAGTTTCTTAGCCCTTCACCTAGGTTGCATTGGCTAGATCAACAGGGAGATGAGATTTGTTTAATTGGCTTCAGTCAGCTTAAAGGGTGTATAAAATTTAGTCCATCATTCTGTAGTGAGCTGAATGAGTGACAATAATAAATATCTAGAATTATATGTCTCCAACTTTTGTAAAGCAAAAATTTCAACGCACTAATGTTGTTAACATTAGTGTTAGTGTTTCTTATCACTTTTATATATAAATCTGAATGAAATTTTAACTAAGCCTGCCTTAGGTTTTAGAGCTGAAGGGCATGAAAATACAGTTTAAATAGCAAATCCTTTTCTGATCATGAGGTTGATCAACAGTCCGCAGGCATTAAGAATACAGTTCAATCAGGTGGGGATGCTCTTGAAAAGGGGCAGGAGTCTCACTTGTTTTCAAATGCTGAATTTTAATCCAGTTTATGGTTGCTTTCCACATTTGAAAAGAGGTTTGCTCTTCTTTTTAGTCAGGAAGAACAGAGCTTTGAGATATACATGTATGAAAGAGCTCCCAGAGGAGTAAATAAAAACAAAGAGAAAAAATATCAAAGCACTTAAGGCATTGAAATGATCTAACGAGAAATATGGTAGTGATTTGCAATGAGGAAAATGAGTGAGCTGGAAAAATATAACAGAGGGAGTATATGTGTTTAAAATTGATCTGGTTGACACCTAGAAAGTAGCTGCTGCTAGCATTAAAGTATTATGGAATCATGGAATTGTCAGAGCTGGAAGAAACCTTTAGAGATCATCAAGTCCAGCTCTCCTGCTGAAGCAGGATTGCCTAGAGCACATTACTCAGAACTGCATCCAGGTGGACTTTGAAGGTCTCCAGAGCAGAGGATTCCACAACCTTCCTGGACAGCCTGTTCCAGTGCTCTGTCACCCTCACCATAAAGAAGTTTTTCCTCATATTTGAATGGAACTCCTTATGTTCCAGCTTCTGTCCATTGCCCCTCATCCTGTCACTGGGAACGACTCAAAAGAATCCAGCTCCATCCTCCTCCGACCCACCCTTCAGATACTTATAAGTATCTTATAAGGTCTCCCCTCAGCCTTCTCCAGGCTAAAGAGTCCCAGCTCCCTCAGCCTTTCCTCCTCAGGGAGATACTCTAATCCCTTAATCATCTTTGTTGCCCTAAAAG
>VZRU01002179.1:0-98917 GCA_013398155.1 Pedionomus torquatus
ACCACTCATCACTGCCCGCCACTTGGACATTCTGATCATACCTGGATTTTCAGTTGGGCTTGTGTTACTCTAACCAGAATGTTGGGACTAAAGCAGTACGTGTTTTACTTGAAGCAAGAAACCCTGGAGTTAAAATAAGTTAAAAGCTTGTTGAAGCATTAGTATGATTGTTTGCGTCTGCTTGAGTTTTATGTTTTTATAATTTACTTGCAAGGTCCCTGAACTTGTTCTTATATATCTTTACTTGTTTGAGTTTGCTTTGGAAGTACAGTAACTGAAAAAAAAAGCCCCTGATTTTGATGATGTTGGCTGGAGTAACTGCTGGCTGATGCTTACCCCAGAAGGAGACTGAAGAAGAAAAACAGGGCATGAGAGAAAGCAGCTTGTTTTATAAGATATGGAGATCTCTGAAATGTCTTTGTCAGAACAATTCTTATAGGAGGACATTCCCAGGCACTGAATTACTACACCTGCTAGGATAACAGTTGTAATGGAATTAAATGCAATAGTAAAAAGAAAATACAAGGCAAAAGCAAGAATTGTTGCTATGATCTGGAGCTCCTCAGGTGGAAAGATAGAGCAAAATAATGGCTTTTTTCTTAATACACATCACATGGTGACAAGGACCCATCCGTACCATGCAAGCAGGCAACCCTGAGAGAAGGAAGGAAAGCTGTTCATGGTAGAGTTCAGATAGGTACGAGACTTGCTTCTGAAGGTTTCTAGCTAGTTACATTTAAAGCACGATACATCTGAAAAGGATCAGAGAGGAACTACGAAGATGGTCTGAACAGAGAACCTGTCTTACAAGGGAAGATGAAAAAAGCCAAGACAAAGAACAAAGGCTGCAAATGGTAAGACTCTGCTACAGCATGATCATGGAGGATTCCCACAAACTTTGAAATTGCATAACAATGCTGATGTGAGGAAAAAATAGGAACAAGTTCAGTTTGAACAGATTTAGGCTTGAAATTAGATGGATTTTGATTACTAGAACGCCAGGATTTTGGTGCAGCAATCTTATGACAGCAGCAGGGTGCAGATCCCAACTAGCTTTATGAAGAAACTTGAGAAATTCATTTGAAAAATGACATAAAGGTTTCTGGTGGATGGTATGATGCTAAATGTCACTTAGGTTACTCTCAGTTAAAGCTGAAGACCATTATGCTGGATCACATCATCATTCTTCCTCCACATATAAGATTTTTAGGTGAAATGTAATAAGCATTCAAAAGTACCTGCTTTAACTGAAACTATGAGGCATACTTTTATCCCAAAGACTTTAAATTATCATTATAAATTGGAACACGGACAGTTAAAAAAAAAAGCATATGGAATCTTTTATTATGTCAGAACAAACATACAAGCTTATATTTCTTAGTGGAGTTGGTATGTGCACATGTGTCCTCGCACACACAGAGAAACCTGGAAGCCTTTCTCTGTTTTCGGGAACATTTACCAAGAAAAATTTAAAGCTGGCTGAACTGAATAAATTATATATTTGACATGTCTTCGGTTTGTAACATTTAAAGTGATATCATTGGCTCAAAAGAGTGCTTTCACACCTCTGGGCCAGTAGGTCACAGGTTCGAGTCCTGGCTGGGGAACCTGGAATGTCTCCATTTTTAAATACTTGTGTATTGTGTCGGCCAGATTTACTACTGAAGGTGTTTGCTTATTTCCCAAGTTAGAGGCATTCTGAAGATTTCTAACACGTGTTAAAGACAACCTGGGAATGTGAAAACTGTTATCACCAGAACACTTTCACCATGACATGGGCTGCATCATAGAACTTACCATTTGCTGATCTGTCGTTTCTTTTTACCTTGTTTATACTCCCCTTGTATTTGAGGATCTAGATGCTGCACTTAGAGAGAAGGAAATACAGGCCTACTACTATATGTGATACATTTGCAAGTTCCTTCTAAAACAAATTCACGCTTTAATAAAAATAACCTCTAACCTTTGTGTCCCAGCTTTTCTTTAAAGCGCTTCCATTTTTCATGACAAGATTTAAATGTTTAAGTAGCATCCAGCATAAAACTAATGGGAAGATAGAGAACTTTTTTAAGAATTTGATCCATAGATGAAAAAAGAAATCCAGCCTTTTGTCAGCATGAAAACAGAATTTATGTAGTTGCTAAGATTTCTAAAAACTACTAATGGGCACTTTATCAAACCAACCCCACTGAAAATGATACTACACACCAAAGCCTGAGACAAAAGTAAGTAGCACCTGTTAAAGTACTGCAACAGAACAGCAACATCTTAATAGTAAGGCCAGTAAGTATTTTGATGGTAACATCAAGGAACAAATTCAAAATACTAGTTCAAAACCTGATGAAAATATTGTGAACATGAATTGTAGTGATGTAATTGAGTACGCCTTACTTAAACAGTTTTCTGGGGCAGGCCTTGTTATCATTAAAAGAAGGAAGCAAAGACAGACTGATTTCAATTGCATTGGTTCTAACATTGTTGAAGGCTTTCACAGATTGCATCCAATGCCAAAATGTTAACTACCGGAATGTATTCTCCCTGGGCTCATTGTGGTGTTAGGCTGTACTTGTCCAAAGAACTTTTCTAATTATCCTTAAGAATATCTGTGTTATTTGAGGTTTGTCATTTGCAAGCTGCAATAATTGAAAAAACTTAGAAAATTGGACCCGTTTCTTTTAGATAACAAAAGCTAAGCATCCTTTCTTCATTGCACCTACCCACAAAAACCCTCACCTGTCAAATGAACTGCCTTCAGAAGTTCTGCTTCCTTGGTCAATTTACTGTTAGTGCCGTATGACTCAACTGTCTCCATCCGGAGTCCATGCGCTAGTAACTGGCAGCAGGACACGCACCGATGGGTTTAGCAGCTGGGTCGACACATCCATGCCAGAAAACAGAGCAACTGGCCAAGACTTGAAAAAATCTGGAATCTAAAACAAGACCATATACATCTTCACGTTAACCTGAACATGTAACACCTAAATTATAAATCTGCTGAGCCTCCAGAAGCTCTTGTGGGACCTGTATCGGACTGGAGTGGATTTTAGACAAGGTATATTGTTACATGGGACAGGAAATTTGAAGGGAGGCAATAGAAGAAACAGCTAGAAGTAGTTGAGTAAGGTGGTGTGCTGGGGTCGGTGTTTAATTTAGGGAAGCTGCCTAGTTTTGTATTTGTAAACTGATCTTTGGAAACCTGTCTTGGAGTTAGTTATTGCAGCGCACTATCACCTTTGCTTCAGTACCACCTCAGGATGCTAGGAAGGTGAAGCTAGGTGCCCTTGAACTAAAGATATGCCCATCTGTTCAGGGAGGTGCTTTCTCCTTCTGCAGGTAGCTGCCTGGACAAGTTTTAATATGGGGAAAAAGGGGTAAGGTAGGATGGGGTCTCCACAGTTTTAACAGATGTTTTACTACTGAGGATAGGGATACATAACTATCGGAAACGAAGAACTTGCTGGTGGTCTGACTACTAAGATAAGGTCATGAACACATTCTTAGGGAACTGTAAAGGACATCAGCATTCACTTTATCAGTCTGCTTATTTGTGGAACCTTATACATACTTTATACTCTTTTACTGCAAGTTTTAAATTCTAGTAGTTTGTGGGGTTTTATGGAACCACTTTATGTTTAGAAGATCTGCAGAAAGGACAGTGGTAAAACTGCAGTCAGTAGATGTTACAGATGTTCTGCGGGACGAGGAGTTGGATAAAGAACTACTGAAGACTCATATTGTACCTGAAATTTATTTCCACCTTAGCATTTGCAAAGCCCACACCAGGAGAACACTGAGGGTACTGGGGAAGATGAATCCTCTGGGGTGTTCTATCATGTAGGATTTCTCTTGGCCAATTTCACAGTTTTTCACACAGAAACCCACACCTGTGGGTTTCCATCAGCACATCTGTGCTGGTCCTACCAGTTTCACCTTCCAAGAGAAACAAGCACCCTGAGCATTAAGATTCTTCTGACTTTGTTCTAGACATCTACTTTAGGATGAGACGGTGTCCTACAAGTTGTTATGTCTTTCCATGGGCTATAAAGGGACATTGGGTGACTAATTCAGGTGCAGACACTTAGAGGTGCCTACACGTAGTTGTTGAATTCTACCCCTTCTGGAGGACAGATCATTTTAATTGCATTTTTGTTGCAAGGAACTCTGTGTATCCTTTGTAAACATGAGTCAGTTCTGGGCTGAGCTTCCATATTATGAGAACATGATGTTTCCTTCAGGTTCTGGTTAATGTCACTCATGAAGATATGGAAGTACAGGGAAAACTGATGTATGTAAAAGATGAGTTTCCATCTTTCCTTTTTTGAGATGGTAAAGATCAGCAGGGAGGCACTGTATTCGTGTCCAGTGACCATTGCTCATCTTTCCATCTAGGATGCCATTGTGCTTCCTTTTTTTCTGGTAAGGACTCTGGACAAATGGATTATCTCAAATAAGTACTCAAAGTCTTATGCTCAGTTCTGCAGATTTTTTGGCTGCTTTCATTTCTGTTGGTGAAGATTTTCACTAATTTTTGTGAAGCTTGAAACACATGCAAAATAGCCTTGGAAGGGTTTTCCTCATGGAACCTCACATTTCAAATGTACATGCAAGTCAGCAAGGAGTCGGAAAGATATTTGCAAAGTTGGTGGAAACAACCTGACTCTTACTACAACGTTTAACAATCTGCCTCAAGCAGCATGAGGGAAGATTGGTTCAGGAAACTTGAGCAGCCTTTCTTGAGAAACAAAAGGTGACTACCAAGAGGTTTTGAAATAATCATGTAGGTAACTACTTCAATTTTAACAAGAATTTTACATCTACTGTGAGATTTTCCGTAGTGATTTCATTTAGAGTTATGTCCATGGGAAGATATGAATTTCCTTAACTTGCTTAAAAAAAGTAATCCTTTAGGACTGGTACCCTCCCCTTTTTCTTTAGCACCAACAAGCAATAGTAGAATATATAAAAATGTTGTCTACCCATAAACCTTGGCATCTGTTCATGGAGGATGTCAAATGATCTAAATTAACAAATAGCACTATCGAAACATAGAGCAGAAGTATCTTCACCTTTGGTTCAGAGATGATACAATCTTCTGAGAGTTATAAGTTTAACCAATTCAGAACCTCTGGTTGAGAAGGGACATATATTAATGTAATAAATGCTTTCTTGGCTTTGAGTTCCTTTCAGTGATTTCTTCCATGGTCAAACTGTTTCTTTCTTAAATAATTTGAAGGAGGCACCCTGATGCCGATGGCTTTGACTCCTTTTTTGTGTGTGTGATGGTGACAATTCTGAGGAGCTAGAAATATAGCTTGCTTTATGGGCAGGAGGAAGGATTTGTGGTTCAGTTGCTTCATGGTTATGTTAGGAAAAGTTTCTTTTATATATATATATTATTTTGCTTTAAATACATGAAAGATTTTTTTTTTCTGACTAGAGAATACAAATAAGGCCCACAGCATTGTGCAGTTACAACTGTATATGCAAATTCGATGCACAGCTGCACTTGTGCTAACAAGCACCTTAAAACCAGTCAGTCCATCCAATTTATGTTGCGTTGTCTCTGTCAGCGTAGCTTTCATCACCAATTATGGCTAAACATCTGTGCCAGTATGCATGTGTGTCTACCTGTAATCCCCTAATACGCTTGTTTTATGTGCACACATCTGACTTTAAAAATGTCCTTTACATTTTTGGAAGCATAACATCAGCTTCCTTTTATAATAGCTATCCTAAGTTATACAACAAGCTGTCTCAATGCTTCATTTCCAAATTGAAATGAAGAGAAAAACTTAGAAATACATGGTGAGCGATGTAGACTAAATTATATTAGAAACACACAAGTCTTTTTTTCCTCTTGAACTGCAGCTGTATTGTCCCGATCACATGAAGGAGATGAGTGAGCAGAGAAAGTGAATCCAAATAGAAAAAGGTTTTATTGTTACTTGTTCATTACAGAAAATGAATTTTTTAATTTTTTTTTTACTTTAAAGATTATTTTGAGACTATTGATTTCTGTGACAATAAAAATGTTTCTGTCATTCAGGCGTAGTTAGAGGTTTTCCCTTGCTTTCTGCCCCCTTACCGCCTTCCTGATCTAAGTGTTCTACTGTCGTCTCCCAAGGACATTATCAAGCTGTTCTCTCATTTGTATACTTGCTGCATCTTTTTGTGCACCAGTCATGCTTTTACCCACAAATCTTACAGCACTGTTTATTTAGTTCCCTTCCTTGGAAAATGGTGACCAGCATACAGCTCAGTGACCCAAAATACGCTATTTCCAAGCGTAGTAAGGGGGAAAGTTTAAAACAACAGAAATTGTATGTGTGCATCTGTCTGGCTGTAACTTGTTCTGTCCTCCAGAGGGGGACTCTAATGGGTTCATTTTTCTCAGGCATCTAAGTCTGTCGTTTACCTTACTTCAGAACGCTGATTCTTGCAATCTTTCCAGATGTAGATGATCTTTCCTGGATACCTTTCAACTCTTTGTACTTTCATCTCTGCCCACCCTTTTCTTCCCTGGAAAACAAAAGACAAGCTCAGCAAGGTGGCACAGATAACTTGCCATTGTTGGTCTTGAATTTCTGCTCTCCATGGGTTTATCTCCTGAGCACCTTGTAACTGAATCAATGCTTTGCAAAAGGCACAAGATAAAGTCTACACTGGTTGGACAACTAAATAGAATACAGAGTAGTAAGAGATTATTATAGGTAATTCCAGTGTTTATCAAAACAACTATATAAATTATGTATGAGGCAGATAGGTGCATACGTTCTTAAGACTTAAGTGCTCTATCAGTTTTTGTATTAAAGTTCTATATGCAAATAATATATACATTACTGAAATATTAAAGTGTATTAACGAATGGTTAATTAAGCATAATTAATTCACTGACTGGCTTCAGGAGGTTAACAGATTATTAAAGTTGTGTGTCTAGCCTTGTAAATAACCTTGATATAGTTACAACTCCTTGTAACAAATACCAAATTTACAGTATGTACTAAAACAGTTCTTCATTGTTTTGTAGCCACTAATTTACTTATGAGACCTAAAAATGCAGACATCCAGAACTTGACTGGCAAAGGACCACTGTGGCAGGAAACAAGTTTCTATTGTCAACATTTCATGATTCTTCTTTAGATAATAAACAACTTTACATTGTGAAATGTGCAATATAAAATAGTCTTGCACAACTTTCAAACCACCCAACTCTCATGTACATGAAAGCTCCAGCTCTATAGATTTTCAAATATTCTAACTGCTTCCTTCAGAAGAGAAACATTGTTTGTACTACTGGTATCACCAAGCGCCCAGGTAGCACTGAGTAATCTGAGAAGCCAGTGTCGAGGTTCTGTTCAGTCCATTCCATCAGATTACATCCATGTGGAAGAAGCAGTGATCACTCAGACCTGCTTGCCTTGTCTTCTTGCCATTCACTGACTGGCTTTGTGTGGTGGTTTCTTCCACACAGGCCAAATGAATTAACATTTTGTGGTAGAGCACAGATTTTCTTTGCCAAGAATTTTTGTGTGCATCTGTGAGAAAGTGCTTTTACATTTCTGCACAGCTTTTCTCTGTGTATCAGAGCCTTTGTGCATAGTGAGTAGTCCAGCACCAAACTGGGCAGGACTCAGTCTGAGATGATAACCTGGCTTTCCCCGTATGTGGATGTTACTTAGGGTTAGACCTGGGGAAGGAAGAATAGGGTGTTTCTGGGCCTGTGACAGCTCTTAAAAGCTAGTTCGTTATTGTGGTATCTCGTGGGAAGCTATGCATTAAGGGATGTCAATAACATTTGCTATATGCTGTTTGTTTTTCCATGCTGGCTTTGTTTCACGTGCCATGGGATGTCTTTGTTGGGTGGTGTTTACCTTTTCATCTGGGAGATGAGAGGGTTGTTTGAATATAATTATTACTGCATATAATATATTCTGGAGGATGCACATCAGAGATCACCTTGTATGTGAAGCAGGAGGTGGTGAGATTTACAATAATTTGTGAGTTCTCCGGGGAGCTCATTCTGCAGACTCGGCCTGGCACCCGTGACAGGTCTGCGATGTGCACAGACAAGCTCTGCCTTTACAGTTCAGTCTTACGCTCTCAAAGAGCCAAGTTGTTGACCACAGAATTCAGACTTTTTGAACAGATCGTTGTTTTCAGTACGAAATAAAACTGTTCCAGGTGGAGGAGATACTACCTGTGAAAATAAAATGACAATGCTGGGCAGCAAGTGGGACTGTGCTCTGCACTGTCTAGAGGCAGTCTGGATTTATCCAACTATTTGCTGTCTGGGACAGTTCTACACAGCATGAGGTTTCTGGCTCTGTGACCATCTGCAATTCTTGGATTTTGTATCTGCTTAGGGCTTTTTTTCCTCTCTCTTTTTTGGTGGTTTTCTTTCCCGTCCTTACTCTGCCTGGTTCTCAGAACACCAGGCAATCTTCACAGAAACAGATGCTAAATAGTTTGTAGCAACAGTAGAAGAGTACCTGGATCGCTCTGTTTTAACAGTGTTTCTATTTTCAAATAAATTGTCTTGCATATATTTTAGTAAATGGTAATGCAACCAGAGAAGACATAATAAAATGAATAAAAAATTAAACTCTGCATCAGCATTACAGACATGGACTTTGACATCTGTAATGAAGAGCTGGTTTAGTCTGCTTCGATTTGTGTAGTCTAGGTAATGGTGAGAGGCAGAATATCAGAGTGCAACTATTTCTCCTGTGCGTTTCCCCTGGCCCTTAGAGGTTCACAGCCAAGGAGACTTTGAACAGTACTCCTATTTTAATGCTGTGGCTTGAAGATACAGTTTGAGATACAGATGAGTGTGTGCTGGGTTTGAAGCAATTTTCATTCTGTGATTTCTGCAGGTTGGCTGATGGTGCCAGAACTATGGCCCCAACTGCTCCAGTTTGGTTCCTTTGGGGTGGCTTCTGCTAGCAGCCACAGTGCTCTGGGGTAGCCTTTGCTCCACCAGAATGAGGGGTGCAACTGTAGTTAGCCCTGGAGGGGATGCATTGGCAGCAGGATACACAGCAACCCTCTGCTCTTGCTTCCCATGCAGGCCAGAAAAACCTAACCCGTAACTTTCTGTACAATTATTGACTCAAATCTATCCCTGGTGTTATCCCTATTATGACTTAATAGTCTGTGTTTGGCTCATTAACATTTTAATGACATTCTTCTTGAAGAGAGAATGCGCTGTGGAATTGCAGATTTATAGTGTTTCTAGGAAGATAAGGTTTTTTCCAGCTAATATGAACCACAGCTCACTGGGACTAATGTAATGCAGCCTGTGTTACAAGTGTGATTAGTTTTATATCCTATTTTCTTTCCCCCCTCAGAGGATTATGCCCAGCTGTGCAACATTCCTGTTCCAGGATCTCGACGGCCATATGGACAAGATGCTTTGGTTGACTTCGAGGAGCACTACACTCCAGAAACCAACCCATACTTTGTTGAAGACCGTAAGCAAGTTTCTCTGTTATGTAAAATACTTGAAATGAGGGTTGTAACCTGGATTATTTCCCTGTAGCTGGCTTCATTCTTTGTGTTTGCTTCTGGGTAATGTGGCCTATTTATGTTTTAGTTATTCCTATGACACTAGCTTTCAGTCAGGTGTTCTGGTTCAAGAGCCAGTGTTGTGTAAGAGTCTAGTTGGGCCCAGAGTACAATATTAATTTTTAATATAGTGAAATAGTTTGTGCCGAGTGCACTAAATTTGTATTTACCAACAGATTTACAGCTAAAGGTCAAACAGATTGCCAGTTTTCCTTCTCACAAATTAATTTTCCTTAGGAGCACGGGACAGATTTCTTCAGAATGCATTTAGTTTAAAAGGAAAAAAACCAACAAAAACCTTCATGCCAGCTTCCCGTTATTTTCCAGCAGAATTTATATGGGGTAATTGGAGAGTACGCAAGTCGTTCTCGCTCAACAGAGAAAATCTACAGTACAGTATGATCAGAGAGTATGCAAGCCTGTAGCCTCAGGCTATCTGGAATGGCCTGCCAAGCAGGGTGTGAGGCTTTGGATACCACATCCCAGTTGCATTTCAGGAATATCAGGGTTCTTTATGGGTCTGGCTCAGCTCACTGTTAAGGCTTGTGGAAGAGGGATCCTTACAGATCTCAGCATCTTCAAAATTGGCCACACTGTACAGGTCCAGCATATCACATCACAGTTTTAGAGAAGAAAAATGGAGGTAACAGAAGGAACTAGTAATTTGCCGTACTTTATATATATGCCATACCAGCTGCCACATTGCTCCTTCCGAAAGGGCGTCTCCTGTAAAAGGACTTATTTTTAAAGTAACAGCAATAGGTCAGAACAGGGCAGGAGGATTACAGCATGCTATTAGAAGGGGGATGCACATTTCTGGCACATTTTATGCTTTAAATTATACAGAACTACACAAATCAAGTTAATGAGTTTGATTCTATTTAGCATCTAAATTACTTTCTAGTTCTACATAGAACTGTAAAATGTCTTATTTTTTATATCCAGATGAGTTTAATTAAACAGTACTGAATGTTGATGTCTAACTGACATGTCACACAGATAATAAATACCAAACACCCAGAAAGCCCAGAAAGATGACTGGGTAACCAATGGGATCGATAGAATCCTGAGTGCGAAAGAAGTAGTTCGCAAGTTATAAGCGGTGGTGAATAAATACAATGAAACTTAGTCCATGGTCTCAGGGACAGAGGCGTAAGAACTCATGTCTCTTGCTCCCATCCTATCACTGAACTGGATGCCGTGGCAAATGAATAAAGCAGGCCCCAAAGCACAGAGCTGCATGACTGTCCTGATCAGAGACATGTTCCCGGGCAGATACAGTTGCCACATGTTTAGGGCATCAAAGACTTCAAAGTTGCGATCCTGTTGCAGCCTATATGAAGAACGCAGCAATGCTTCCCATCCCATGGCAGGGCCATGTACTTCAATGTAGTATTTGTCATCTGTGCATAATCAACTTTTACAGAACCAACTACACATATTAGAATTACAACCCAGGTCCCATCCGACTGTTCTGAAGTGGAATATTTTGTGAAGTAGAACTTGCCATGAGTGATAAATATTTTGGGCTTAGCTAGTAAAAAGTACAACAAATGTATTTATGAGAGAAAGAAAAAAATTGTATGTATGTGTGTAAATGCAATATGTGTAAATGCAATATGTATGCAATTCTCTGTGAAATTATGCCTTTTCTTCATTTAAAAATATCTATGCATTTAAAGGGGGGCACCTTTTCCTTTCTTGGCACTGTTTTCTAAATTAGCAAAGATCTTGTCTTTAAAGGACCCCCAAGAGTCCTCTGCAAGCTCTGTTAGAGGACTTGAGAACATAATGAAAATTGGTCAAGTTCCTTACTACATTATAAAGATGTATCATGACGGTCTGCTCGATGTCCTCAGTTTCCTACTCCATGTAAACTTGTAGACATCCTATGTATTGTGTATGATCTTGAGATTTGGCATATGTCAGACAATACTTACGTCACATTATGTAATTAAGTATGTGTCTCCAGAATTTACTCAGTATATGACTGACTGCTGTGATCATTCCTAAAAATCCCACCATGCTAAAGAAAATCCAGGATAGAAACAGTGTATGTAGTCCAAGAGAGGGAGAGTGGAAATGCCAGTACACAAGTTAAATGGAGGATGATGCAGAAAGGGCAGAGTAGGAACAGCAAGGCAGGACAAGAAAAGAGGGCCGCAAGAATCAAGGCAAGATGGAGTAAATATAAAAGGACAGGAGAACAAGCACAAGGAAAGGGAGAAATTCATATTCTTAGGTAGCTTTGCGAATCTACATATGACAGCTGTTGCAACAATATAAATTCCTAAACAGGTTTTATATAAACCAATGGCTTGTTTGTGGAGTCACTATATTAATTGTATGTTATGGGGCAGATGGGGAGATAGATCCTGCTGTATTCTGGTCCATCTCCAATTTCCCCTCTGTTTCTATGCTGTGTATCCTTTATGCTGATAAAACCTATGACTCTCAAATGTTCTCAACTTTTTCCTCGGAAGTCTTTCTGATGTGATGGGCTGCCATCTGCAGTCCTTCTTACATCACTGCTCCATGAATAGAAAGCTAGTGAAAAAGTTTGTGCAGGACTAATAGGAGCAATTCAGTCCTAGAAAGAATCTCTGAACATGTAAAAATGTCAAATAATTTCTTAAGTAAAAATCCTTCCTTATACATAAAAGCATAAAAAAACCCTAAGACAGTGAGCACAAAAGGCATTGTACAAACCACTGTGAATATAAAAGAGAAGTCCTTAGCTTTGACTGTTCCCCGTCTAAAATCATGACAAGAGGCAATTGGTAGATTGTAAGTATTTGTTCTGGCACCAGTTGCTGGAGTACCAGCCAAATGGTTGTTAACCAAAACCACAACAGGAAAGCAGTCTCTGATTTCTTCTTACTTTCCTTAAGGCAGTTGAGATTGTTGGGGTTTTTTTTAATACGTTTTCTTCTAGATAAATTGGAATGCATCTCTTCCCCCCTACACACACCTTATTTTTCTAGAATACTGTTTCAAAGAACTTTTACCTCAAATTGTACTACCACTTCTTATCTTTGTTTCCATAAAAGCTGATACGCATAACAATCCAAAGAAAAGGTGGGATTCAGAAAACGCTGAAAGTTGTTTAAAAATTACACTGTCAAATTATTCAGTTTCTTAAAAAAAAGCCCACACATTTTTAACAGAAAATAAAAACTGAAGACTTCACAAAGCTATTCTGTTTTCATCTTGAAACACATCACAGCACTTTTCTAGTGCATTTAAAACAGCAGATGGTGCAGACCAGCTAAAGCTGACCTATTTTCTGCAAAGTCAAGTCACATTCCAGTAAACTTCTGAGAAAATTTCAGTCTCACTATACGTTTGGGTATATATACATACTGATTCACCAGCTCCATAACTGACTTGTTTCCAATTCTTTCTCCACCCAGGTTTTCTGAACAGCTTTGAGGAGTTACAAGCAGAGGAATGTGGTATTCTGAATGGATGTGAAAATGGCCGATGTGTAAGAGTCCAGGAAGGCTACACCTGTGACTGCTTTGACGGTTATCACCTGGACATGGCCAAAATGACTTGTGTTGGTGAGGATGGCATATTACTTCATCTTCTTCTGTTAGTCTGTCAGTTTACCCAGTCACTTGACCTAAGAAGGCACAGGAACAAAGGGGTTAGAGATGATCATCTGAATCTTTAGCCTGGAGAAGAGAGGGCTGAGGGAAGACCTTAGTAATGCTTGTAAGTATCTGAAGGGTGGGTTGAAGGAGGACGGAGCTGGACTCTTCAGTGGTTCCCAGTGACAGGACGAGGGGCAGTAGGCACAAGCTGGAACATAGGAACTTCCATTCAAATATGAGAAAAAACATCTTTATGGTGAGGGTGACAGAGCCCTGAATCAGGCTGCCCAGGGAGGGTGTGGAGTCCCCTTCTCTGGAGACCTTCAAGACCCGCCTGGATGCAGTCTTGAGTAACATGCTCTAGGCAATCCTGCTGGGGAGTTGGACTAGATGATCTCTAGAGATGCCTTCCAGTTCTGATCATTCCATAATTCCATGAATTGTATTAAAGATACCAACTTTGATTTACTGCAAAGGCCAGTAAATGTTGTTACAGAAGTAACTATGTTGGTGTTCCTCAGTTCATCTTGGTCATTGCAGCTGTGTTCAGTTAAGAGCCAAGAAATGAGCAGACACACATTTGTGTAATGAAGCTTAAACTTGTATCAATAATTTAATGCTGGCTTTAGTGAGCTAAGAGGATGGAACTGGATTCAGACTAGAAATGTAATTTTAGGGCCAGATTTTTAGAGTGGTTGAATCACCTAAATATGCAGATAACCATTTGGTGGGGTTTGGCCTCTGATTCTCACTGATTTCAACAGTCAACAGATCAGATTATGCCTCTCTCTCAAAAAATCTGCACAACTACTAAACAGGGCATGTAATGACTACATCTTCAATTAAATCAACAAAACATGGGAATGATAAGCTTCAGTGAGAAGATAAAGCAAAGGAACACCCCTCAGTATAGAAGCCTAGTAAAGACTGTGCATGGATATTTCAGTTTAAGGTCTCTACTGACCTTGCTTAGCATGATGCTTCATAACCCACAGCTGAGGTCTCCCAGCTGCATCATGGTAAGCTGCCTGCCTGCCTTGTAATCTTTAGGACTTTATGGCAAGCTGGCCTCTGTAGTGAGAAACGATGCAGCTCCTGTGTATTTCAGGTCAAAGCTACACAACACTGAGTGCAGATAGTTTGCCATTCGCAACTATTCAGTTGACAACACCAACAGCTCCTAAAAGCATTTAATTTTTTAAAATACAGATATTATACTAAGAACTTGGAGCTTCTTTCTTGTAAGCCACTTGTCATTCATCACATCAAAACCTGCAAGTGGTTATTAAGTTTTTGTTTTGCAGCTTAGACTGAATTTGGACTTGGTGATCTAACACTTCAAGGCCATTTAATACACTATTGATTTCCTATGATAATCAGCCTAATTCCACCTGATCTCAACTGAAAATAGTTCTCAGTGTATTCATACAGCATATTCTACTCCTGACAATGCTGGAGTTCTACCTACACAGCAGACTACAGGGCATGTGTTTTGATGTCCCCTTTTTGCAGATGTGAATGAGTGCAACGAGCTGAACAACAGGATGTCTCTCTGCAAGAACGCCAAATGCATTAACACAGAAGGTTCGTACAAGTGTTTGTGTCTCCCCGGGTACATGCCTTCAGACAAGCCAAACTACTGCACACCACTGAACTCAGAACTAGACAGTGAACTGGAGTAGAGGAAAATCTCCATATCCTAAGCCCATATACTCTGCACTGTATAAAGAAAAGGAAGAAAAGTATTTAACTTGAGAAGAGAAGGCACCGGAGTAGAGAACATAAGAAGAGAAAAGCATTAAAATGTGTCAAAGGTGAGACATGATGGGCTGATTGCGTATCAGCTTCACTGAAATGACAGACCAAATGGACACATTACTCTGTAGGAAAGAAACAATCACCTATATAGTGTGTTCATAAGAAAAAAAAAATCTTTAAAAATAAGCAGAAGCAGTGCTGTTATTTTAAACAGAAGAGCTTTGGTTTTTTGGTTGGTTTTTTTTTTTTTTTTACTATTGCTTGATTAATTTGGCATTTAAATAGTGATGGAAATATTTTATATTACTATGTCATTTTTTGATTGTTCAGTTCCTTGCCTACCGTTTCTTTTCAGACCTTTTTTCTGATCAGTACAAATTCTATGATACAGATATTCTTACGCCATTTTATAAGAACTGTTACACAGGGTAACGCTCCTCCTTCTCTGGAACATTGGTCAGTGACTTTTTTTTTAATTTGCTAGTTGTCTGCCCTGTGGAGCAGGCACCATTTGTTTTCAAATGTTTATATACCTTGGCGAAAAGTCCTTATATTCATTTTGTATTCTGTATGGTTGTTACTGCACTTAAAGTCTTTAGAATCTTTCTTGCCAAGTTCAAAGCTGCTAGTGGACAACATTGGATTCCTTTTGTACATTAAACCAAAAGATTTTAGCTCATGTCTGTATTGTAATGTGTAAATTGAACACAAGAGAGATCTTGTATGATTACCCTAACATATTAAAGCTGTATATTAAAACTCAATAAAATCACCTTTTTTTTAGAAAAAAAATAAGTTATTTACTAATTGTAGGCATTTTTTTCTTTTATTGGTGTTTATGTTATAAGAATCACCCCTCAGGTGTTTACAGCACTAGAATTAATTTACATTATAATAGTTACAAGGAGTTGCCTGGCTGATTTTTCATTCTCACGCTGTTCTAATAAGACCAGAATCTGAATTAGTTGATGCCTGAAGTTAGGCTTCCAAAGGGAAGATTTCAAACACAGACCTACAGAAATTGTTTGACTTGGAAGCTGATTTCCATGGAATTTTTCTTCTTTGCTGGTTTCGGCATGTTTCCCACTAAATCTGCAACTAAGGCTCTTCAGTGTGATGGCCTGGTTTTCAGAAAATATTGAAGAGGAGGGGGAGAATTTCCTCTTCTTGATGAGCTGTACCTTCCCATCAGCTCTATTTTTCAGCGGAAGGAGAGAAAAAGATTAGGAGACTGACAGATATTTCACTTTGACCTTCTCCAGAGTGAAATAGTTTGCTTTGGAAATCCTGAAACAGGTCCTTTTGATATTTTCCAAATGAAACATTTTTACTGTGTCTTTTAGACCTGCCCTTCATTAAAAGGAAAAGGATAAAATGAAACGTTTAAAAAGTGAGTTAAATTGGATCCAATTGTCTGAAAATCAGATTTTTATTTCTCATTCCACCAAAAAAAGAAATAATTGTTTTGCTTCTGAATAAACTTTCTTTAACAATATTTAGGTCTGCCACTGAACCAAAAATACTGTACATTGTGTTCCTTTCAGTACTGTGGACTCAATACATCTCATTAAAGCCCAGGTGCCTGTTACCTGTCCTTCCCAGGGCATCTCCCCTTTCTATCTGCTGGAATTTGATACTATGACTAGTAAACAATTTTACGTTCTGATGTTACCTTAAAATGCAAGAAAAATTTCTCAGTAGAACTGTGGAGAGAGAGATCTTTAAGGAAGAGACTCCTTGTAAAGTGCTCAGATCCCTTGACTTTTCTTGAATTAAGTAGGAGAGGAGTGGAAGACTGGTTGTGCTTCTCAGTCATGACAGGTAGACTACAAACATTACAGCTGGTCTATAATTACAGAAAGAATAGTAATTCTTGCTAACCTGCTGTAGTTAGGAGGAAAGGTCTGGTCTTATTAGGGAATTCTGTAACTTAAAGACCTTTTAGTTTTCCTGCTTAAGGTTAATCCTAGGATCTTAATAAAAAATGAGATCATGGTTACAACCTTTCACTGCATTCAAGATGAGCTCTGGTCTGCTTTCAGCCATCTGAAAATTCATAGGCAAGACAGTGCTCCCCTAACTCCCACCTCCAGACGGACTCCTCCTGCTTCACCTGTGTTCACCTCTGAAAGACAGCTGAGGCTCCAAAGCTGCCTCAGATTTTCAACATTCCAGAACTGCTTCAATTCTTCCCCAGGTAGGGAGCTAAAATGGCAGTTTTCCCTGGGAGTGCACAAGAATGAGAGTTGAGGAAATAACACTCAAACTTCAGTACCCTTAGAAGTCTTCACTCAGTGACAACTGCTGTACTGAATGTATAATTCTAAGCCACAAGAATGACTCCTTGCTGATTTATTACATCTTTTTAAAACAACAAGTTCAGAATAGCCTGGGACTTTGCCATTCGCAGACAATATACACTCCCATGCCCTTATTCTGTGTTAGTTCAGTCAAAAAAACAACCCAAACCCAAGTTGTTCCATAAGCAACACAACTAAAATGAAGCCTGAATTCCTATAACCTTTCCTCATGCCTCTCTCCTCAGCGGACCAGCTCCAGCTCCTTGCCTCTCTGCTATTTTCAACAAGCACAGACAGCACCCATCTGCGGCTGTGGGTGCCAGAACAGGGTGCCAGATGCACGCACATTGACGCTTCTGCCAAACCAAACGTTGTCCATGCTTTCAGCAGGGAGGGTTAGTTGGGGCACTTGTCTCTGGCAGACCTCAGGTTGTACTGCCCTTTTTGTCTCATCTGCCTTGCACACATGGTTGAAACTGGTCACAGGGTTAAAAGCTACCAGTATGTTCAGAGATGGCATACACTGGCTCTGGTTCCACAGAACACAAACCAAGCAGCAAACCTAAGGCTAAGCGGTCTCTCAGCCTGTCAATTTCAGTTATCAGAACTGTGAATTCTATTACCAATTCACAAAAGGTTTTGGTTTATCCAACCTCTTTCCACCTCATGATGCGAAAGGGCAGCAGTTGACTCACACTCTGACTGAGGCTTGAAAACATTCTTCTGGTTCCATAGCCACGGCCTGATCACAACTACGCTCTTCTATTACAGACGCTATATAAACAAACAACATACGTGGCGCATGCTTCTGCCTTTCCCTTTTGCTTCTTCCTATGTCTAATATATGCCTTAAAACACACGCAGAGAGCCAAGAGCAGACCAAACAACTTAAACTCTGCTTATACCCCGGTGCTTAGTATTGCACATTGCCTGGCTCCAGGCCTCCAGAAATCCTTTAACAAGGAACCACAACTGAAGGAATTAAGTGAAATTCAGCCTGTCTGACCTCACCCTCTGGAGCCCACCTACTTTGCCCCAGTATAGCAAGGCTGGTTCTGCTATTTCACCTGAAAAGCTGCAGAGCTTAGGAATACAATTTTGATTCATAGTTAAACAAACATTTTCTTAACATCGTTAAGACAAGGGATTGGACACCATGGATGTAGCCATTGACTTGTTACAAGAGCTGTGGTTTAGGTGAGAGCCCTAAAAAATACAGAAACCACCATATACAATACCATGATTCATGTTTCTGAGTGCAGCCGAGTCTGGAACCGATTACAATTTATACCAAATGGCACAAATACTTTTTACATCTATATGGACCCTTTAAAAAAAAAATAAAATAAAAATTGTCCTTTTTCAGCCAGCTATTTCCTTGCTACAAAAAGTAAAAAGTGCTGACATAGTAGAACTGCACTCTGCAAAGTCCCTTATAATACTGCTGTGTTAATGAGAATGAAGTTATGACAAAACTAGCATTACACAGATTTTAGCTAGAAAGACTTCAGATGTGAACAGATACTTTCATGTTGAGATGCTGCTATTCAGTGAAAAATTAGCCACTGTTAAAACAATTCAAAGTGAGCACTAACATTCCTTGGGAAAAAAACCCAGTCACAGCTGGACAAATCATTTCAATCCCAGAGACAAAACTGGCAGTCATGACAAATATTCAGCTAGTCAGTGGCAAATGACACACATAAATTCCTGACTAAGAAGTCCTAAAACACTAAGGGCACCAAAGTGGTTGTCTTGACCTATTAGCTCCCGGTGATCCTCACCCTCATGGGTGGGCTTGAATCTGAGGTTTGAGTTCCTCACTGCCCCTTGAGCAATGTCCATCTGGTAGCAGAGGGGCTCCTGTCTTTGGCACACTTTCTTAACTTCTCAAAAGGAAAGGTGGCAGATAACATTAGAACGTGTCATGGGTCTGGTCCAGCAATTGCACCACAGTGCATTCCTTCAAAGTGCACAGCAAACTTAAAAACCCCACTGCTGCCTCTCAACAAGACTACAGTATTGTTCTTTTAATAATGCCACCCACTTTGAAGAGTAGTTTGTACTCGCTGGAGACTCTGCTAACACCAAGCAGGCCAAGGGAGCTATTGAGGAACAATGCAAGCAAAGAAGAGGTGAATTGCTGGGTGCCACAGAAGCTACTGCTCACTTCTGAGATCATTATTTGGTATATATATAGCTTTTTCTATCAGAAGATCTGAAATTTACGTAGGAAACCAAAGTGATGTGCTCAAAAGAAAAGCAAAGTAACCAAGAGTGAGTGAATGAGGAAAATCAGCCATTTATGAAAAGCTTCCCAATGAGTGACAATGTCAGTTTGTGAGATCAACAGCATTCTTTGGGAGACTGCCAAAGACTGGGCTATAGTCAATGCCTTCACCTGCAGGGATAATCTCACACAGCAGAAGAACTAGAGTAGTTGGACCCTCCTGGGGCACCACCTCCTCAAGGTGGCACAGGCTGCATTTGCTCACCAAACTGTGAAAGATCTTGAACCCCAACACCACCCCACCCCATAACCTTTACCATTTGAGTGCCCATATACCAAAAAGAAACAGGATTATCCTGTGACAACGTGCATTAGTAAGTGATTCTACTATCCGGTGGGGAAAGAATGACGTAAACTAAAGAAATGCAGGATGTCAGCTATGTCAGCTTTCCTTCAAGACCACTGAATCACTAGATATGTATTTTGACTCAGAGGCTCCTAATATAAGTCTTCAGGCTGCATGTTCTTCCAAGCTGTGTGTGGGGCCTGTGATTGCTCTGCTCTTCTCCCTCTCAAGCTGTAGGGCTGGGAAGATACCTCTGTGCCTCTGCAATTGAGTGGCCTCACTGCTTTGAAGTTTGTCCTGCCTGAAGCAGGAGATTGCACTAGGAGCCTCTAGAGGTCCATTCTTAGCTACGTTTTTCCATGAGAGGAGGTTGTGACCTGACACAGCAGCCTCTGCTCCCTGCACTTTTGCTCCCTGTACTCTGTTTCCCTGTAGACAGGGAATCTAACAGCAGGAACATGACCCCTTCCCCTTCTCCCACACCTGAGCACGTGCCAGGAGCATACCTTTCACTTTGGGCCAAACAGAACACCAATCTGCTCAGCCTGGCTCAGGAGAAGCCCATCCAGGGGGAGCATTATGCACAAAATGTGCACTATTGCTTGCTATTGACAAATATGTTCTTGAAGAGTTAGGTGGTAACCTAAGGTGAAAGGGAAGTTCTGGAGTAAAGTTTTTGTCTTAACAAAAGACACGGGGCAGGAGGGTCGGGGGGGTGGAATATGATCTTGTTATTTCTTTCTATAGTGGCTTTCCCTTCCCCTCAAGTCATGCTTTGCCACACACTGCTTTCCACTAGCTCTGAACCAAGGGAGATGGAGAGGATACTGCTAAGCCAGGATGGAAAATTTCTACGTGACAATTTCAGCATCACCTCCAATCCCTATCTACTCATGCTGCCAGGATCCATTCTAGGCTGGATTTTTCCAAAGCACTCCATATTGATTTAGCTTTCCTCCCACCGAAACCTGTGGCACCTCCATGGATTCCAGTGGGAGCAAAGCAAAGGCCGTGCCAAACTCTTTTGAAAAAAATCCCACCATGTGTGTTTAATGAGGAATGTCTCTGGCAGAAAAGTTCAGAGTACAGCAAAGCAGATATTTTTATTTCTTTCACATTAGAAGTTTAATTTCTGCCACTTGTCATCCAGGAGGTAGCTGTCCAAAGAGTGGGTAGGATCTGTTCCAAAATGCCCAGCCGGATATAGTCTTTTATCACCTAAAACTGAATTTGACTTTCCTTCAACCACATGGTCCCTGTCACTTAGTCAGTGGGCACCATTCTCAGGACTCAGACCTCCTCTTCCTGCTGCAGGCAGCCATCCAGCTCAGCTCTGGCCACAAGGACATTCCCCACTGTCTATCCCATTTGATACCCCTTTCCAGGGCCAGTCCTCACTGCATTCCTGCTTCTGCTTTTCACCTCCAGCGCACCCTGTCATTTGCTCATGACCCAAAGCCTCAGCATCCCATGCATCCATTTCCTTCCTCTTCGTTGGCACTGGACTCCACAAAGTACTTTCCAGTCTAAATACAGATTTGGCATGTGGTGAAACTGATAGTTACTATCCGGTACTCAGAAAAAATCTTCCACCGAGGTAAACTTATCACACCCAACACAGCAGTCACTCCTCACAGAAACAGAAAGCAACACCACCAAGTCAACTTTGCATTCTTCCCAAAATTACCCAGAAAGATGTGACATGGTTAATTGTCCTTTTACCATAAACAAGAAATTTCAAGTAGGCTTTTAGCAATGAATGTATTCTTTGGCCTGCAGCACCACCAAACTGAGCTGAAGAGCAAACATGGAATAAGGCAGTTTCAAAAATAAAACAGGAAAGGGAAATCCTTTAATTTGTACAACAGGGAGCTGAATGAACACAGAATTTTCATTTGCATTTGTTCATGCATAGATTTAATTTTTTCAAAAAAATGAAGAAAAATAGAGAATTATTTGAAAATTTCCTTAAGCTGAAAAGAAAAAAAGAAAGGAACTACATTAACTATATTACTCATTGCAATGTTAGTTCATTTCAGTACATTAAATACAAACCAAAGCAGGTAATAAGGAACTTTTGAGGGTTTCACTATTGAATGAAACAATACATAGTGCATCCAGCCATATATATTAATTTCACTTACGGTGTTTGCCTTCACCAGAAGGCAGCAGTAAGTATTTTTAGCCAAACTGGTCCTTACTTCATCCAGTAAAAACTTATGTTTGAGTGTTTGCTAAACTCATTACATCTACCATGTACTAGATCTAACAAGATACTTGCATATGTGTAGCACAAGGAAGATAGCCTAGGAAAATCTCACATTACAGGTATTTTCTCTGTCTGAACACCTAACTCAAAACAGCTCCAAGAGATTCAACAGCACACAGGGATCAAGGGCAAGGACCTTGAGCAGCAGCTCCATGCACAGGGTCTACTGGCCTCCAAGGGAGACCAAACAAAAGGTCCCAGGCAGCAGCTCTCTCTCACTATGATTTCTTTGTATTTCTAATGACCTCTGGTTTAGTTCTCTATGATTTCCATTCTAAAATCCTCATTCTGCTGCACAAGTGCAATTGACAGTATCTGTTAATATCACTGTATTACCATTTTCCCACCTAATTTTGGTGGAACTTCACTGACATGCACAGGGGACAACTGTGCTCCCAATATACAAAAACTACAGCAATTTTCTAACAGTTCAAAACTTAAAAAAATGAAACAATTCAGAACTGCAAGGAATATAAAGTATTTAAAGCCTTTTGAAAGAGATCTAGCAACGTTAACTATAAAAGTTTTCTATGTTTCATAACAAGTAGTTAGTATCTCACTGCACCCTTCCACCTCCCCTGGTGGCAACACAAAACAGGAATTAAAACGTACTTGCAATTAAAGGGCAAACAGTAAGAGTCAAACCATATTTTTTAAACTCTGGCTTTTGGGGCTTAAGTTATCTTTATATAAAGGATTTTACTGTAGCATCATAAATGGGATTAAATATCAGCAGCTTGCAAAATTTATTAATTATAAAAGTAATTAATAAAAGTTAATGGAATTCCCCCATTGCACAATCTGAATCCAGGACCAGCTGTTCAACAATTGGACAGAAATATAAGCAAATATCATAAGGAACTGGAGATATAGTAGGCTGGATTAAGTCCTTATAATGCATTTGGGCTGAAAACTGCAGAAAAGAGTTCTGAGAACTGCCGTTCACAGGTTTTAACAGCAAAGATACTTTTCCTTTGTCACTAGAGGTCAGCATAGCATCTGAAGTTCCACATTGTTCACGTTTAAGGAATAAGACTCCACAACTCTTAGGGGGAAACGGTGGTCTTAAGAAACAACCCCTAGATGACAGAATCTGTGTTTCTGCAATCAGAAAAATGTGAAATGTGAAGAACACAGCAGCAACTGAAAAGCCTGAACCCAAAATTAGAGTAAAAGCATGCTAGAAGTCTAAAGGTTCCGATAGAGCAATTAGATTCTAACAAGGGCTGTTTTTAAAATAGTCATTCACCTAAGGTAAAAGCTGTCACCTAAAAACTCCAGCTGACTAACATTTGTGAGGACTGTTCCTGATGCATGAGAAATAAAATACTTAATCTCCCTGCACAACAAAATTCCGAGGCTGTGAGCAGCTGGTCTAGCTCATGTAAAGCTAGCTCATACATGCAGGTCAAGGAGACAGGGAAAACATTAACTGCACTGGAACAATTCCTAGGAATACGGGGTGAAAAACAAATACATAACCACACAGACACTCATCTTCTCAAGACAACAAAACAGAGATCCACTGTGTGATCCTTGTCTCTCTGAAGTCACTGGAGAAACCTCATGGTGAGGGAGTCTGACTGTCCATGCTGCTATTCCCGTCCCCTGGGGCCTTCCAAAAGCCAGATTATTGTCAGCCAGGAGGTGACATGCTATCACAACACCTGACAGGAACCATGAAGGAGGAACTCTTCCTTTTAGAAAAAGAGGCTGTGGCAGTCAGCTTCTCTCAAGACAGGCGCAAACAACAGATTTGGCACTGAAGAAATGTCACCTTGCAGTAGAGCAAACTCGTCTCCTTCCCTCCTGGCACATGTGCACTTTTCTAAGAGTTCCATGTTCTGGTATGATTTATGGTGTTTAATTCACCACTCTAGCAGAAGAGCACACATTTGTCAGTATGACCCAGACTCCCAACAGAGAACTATGTAGCTATACCCCAAAAAGCCATTTAGTACAGACTGTCCTACCTCAAATGGCAGCAAAGGGGCTTGAACTACAGTGTCTGCTATAACCTGACACAACAGCGTTTAGCACAGTTTTACCTGTCTCCCCAGTTCTGGCAGATACAGGAAAGCAAGACATTGAAATCCAGAAATGTTTGCTCGGCAAATGGAAGCCCCTTCAAATGGGGGCAAAGCAAACTACAGGAGAATAAATTCACACTGAGATATGGAGAAGGTAGCACATCTTCGTCAATGAATCATACCAAGGGAAAACTGGTGTAAATGAGACTCCAAGTCCATCAGCCTAACAAAAAGTAGAGTATTTTAGTCATTTTTAATTATTTTTTTCCTAATCTAGCCCTTGCTATGAGGGCTAAGTGAAATGGTGTGCACCCAGCTGCTAGCAAACGTAAGAAAGTTCACAAATTCCTGTATGGAACCCTTTTTGCCAGAGATGCATTATCTGTAAAACACATTATTGCTCTTTTGTGTACTTCACGCACAAAGGAGGAAACAATGTGTTGCTGCTATATGTTCTCTCACTTTTTTTCTTGGCAAGTTCAATTCTAAAAGGCACACATTAAAATAAATACAAGAGTCTAAAAGATCAAACATCTAAAGGCTGAGGTTGAGGACTATAATGCCTGAGGACTTCTTTCCATTCCTAATACCTTTGAGTCAAAGTGCATGGGAGTAAAAAATGGGCACCTTGTTGTGCTAAGTGCTGTAAAAAAGGCTTTCTCTCCACAGAGGCACAAACTAAGAAAATAAGATGGATACAGGTGGGAAAAGTATATGAGGAAATAATGAACTAATGATAGTGAGAGCAGCTGCCCACCCTGTATGAACAAGGGGATGCAGTCTGGAATGAGGACTTGTGACATGGCATCCTGAGCAGCCAGGAGAGTAGAGATGCTACCCACAAAGATAGCCGGCACCAGAAGAAGAACTTTTTGAAGATAATTTTTTGCAGCTAAAGAACCTGTTGAATTTTAAGTAGCCCATTTTACCTTTCTGGAACAAACGCTACGTGCTGCCCTGCAGCAACAGTGTCGACTTTTCTGGAGGACAGTGGGATCAAGGAGAGTTTTGTGGAAGAACAGTGAGGTAATGTTGCAGTTGTTAACAACAGCTTCTCACAAGTCAGGGAGAAAACACAAAGGTGCTTGCAAGAAAATTTTACAAGTGGGAACATAAGATGAAATCATGAGCTGGCTGGAAGCAAAGATCAACTCTGCTAGACTAAGTTATATGCACCCTAAGCAGGACAAAAGTAGAATGCAAAGAACCTTGAATACAAAGATATAACTGTAAAGGGAATAGGAGACAAGTAAAATAGAAGGGGGGGGNCCACCAACAGAACAAGCTTTCCAGATAAATGTATTAATTCCTGTGAGACCTTTGGCAAGTTACTCTATTTCCTCATCAGTACCATGGAGATAGTATTTCCTGCTGTCACCACCTCTCTAAAAGCTTTAAAGTCCCAGTTGTTTGTACAGAAATCAACCATGGGGAAAAGAGAGGGAAGTAGGGAAGGCTAGGCCTTAAGAACTTCAATATTTTGTAAACGAAGCTTTAACTTTAATCTTCACTATTATGCTGCCATCAGGTTTAATACATGTTCTTTGTTTAAGGTACAGAATAAAAAAAAACAACATTCAAATGTATTTTCATTCAAATTCAACTTCTATTCATGGTCTCCCTTCCAAATTAACCAAAATTAAAACACATACAGATTGTTTATGGAATGAGGGATTACAGACCACAACTACGCTAAACTTACAAAGCCACACAGGGCAGATAACCGGCATGTTATCTTCTACATGTATGTTGACTCACAGTTTGAGTCTGACCTGCAGTTTTCCCTGACTTCTTTTTTTAAGATTGCTGTAAGCAGCAGATGTGTTGGAATATTTCTAGGTTTTGATGATTTGCTTGAGTGGCCAAGAGGAGGAAAACAATACGTTTTCGATGAAGTGAATATAAGCCACAATTAGAAAGGTCCTTAAAGTCACAGCTCCTCAGCTGATATAAACTGGCACAGATCCATTAAAACAAATTGACCAGATTCCCCGGACATCTTAAATCAGTGTCACTCCACTGAAGTTGATGAAGCAACACAAATTTGTAGAAGTAAGGGATCTGGCCCACAGCCTGCACTGCTGTCCAGAAAGACCAACTGTGTTTAACAGAAGTCAAAAGGAAAGTCTGTGTCCTTATAATTTACTCAATACTACTGAGACAAGTAATTTCCATGGTGTTAAATCAGGTAGACTAAACAACAGCTGTACCACATAACCTGTTTGTTGTTTCTTCCTTAATATAGCTTTACCAGGGAAAGTTACATAATTTCGTGCAATATATTCCATGAGGCAATGAAACGTGAAGGCAAAAAGGAGACAGCTAAAGAGATAAGGATGGGAAAAACACTATAAAGAATTCAAGCTATTTAACGAATTGGAGACACAACAAACTAGAGCGTGCTGTCCTGCTCACACGGACTTTATGTCAAACCTATTCTCACTGATGTCAGTAACACAATGCTGCTAAGCAGCACAAGGGAGAGGCAGCATAAAAGCAGAGAAGGCTCAGGTAGTTCAGCGTTTTATTTTGGTAGCTGTTCTGAAAAGCTTGCATATTTAAATTTTGCAGGAATTTGAATACTGAGCTAAAACTAAGACAGTAATCACCACTAGAGAGAAAACCATACCTAAGCATCTAGATTCATGTTTTGTAGCTTGTTGGTAGAAGTCAAAATTATTTTTGTGAAGCCACTTTGAGGTGTCCAGCAAAAAGGAGTGTTTTTGTCATGCTGCCATGGGATAGCTCAGTCTACATTTTCTGTGGTAAAGAATTCAGAGTTCTCTTTATATGAACAAGCTGACTGCACACAGGAACTCACAGAGAAGAAAGGGTTTGCTTACACACTTAACAGAGGCACACATGCTCTGATTTTCAGGGCACAGCATGTAAATGAACTGTGAAGACAAGATGCTTTGGATTCCAGGACAAAAAAACATCATGAGTTCTGAGCACCACAGTATTACTCTGCATCTGTTCATGCAGCCATTGTTTGTCCTAGAAGCTTATGCATAAGAAAGATGAGCAAAAATGGGGCTGTTGGAGAAAATGCATCTCTTCTGCTGTGACTCAGAAAAATTTAGCTGTACTTTACAAGCATCTGCTTTCAGCAACTTTCTCACCCTGCTTGTAGCTCTCTTGTGACTCCACCAGCTACCTGACCGATTCCCAAAGGAAACTCTGAAGTGAAAACTCTGAAGACCTCTCTCAAGACAGGCTCTCATCAAGACTGTGAGGGTAAAGCGGGAATGGAAAAGTTTGCACTCTGCGTGAGAATTTCTTCCAATGTGCAAAGCTGAAGTGAGAAATGATAAAAATCCAGCTTTAACCTTGCATTCTATTTTTAATATTTGGAGCCGTTATGAATGACATTGAGAAAAGACGTGTAAGTTTGAAAGAAAGGCTACCAGCAAAATCAGTGCAAGCTGACTCCTACAATTGGGCTCTACTGGCACCATGCTGATACAAGGCAAGCAGCTATTCAAGATTAAGCCTCTCCAGAGCTCTGGCAGTGCTTGGTGCTTACAGCACCACAATGCACAGAGAACGTGTGATGCGAATTCAAGTCTGTAACCACTAGCAACTCATTGGGCAGATTAAACTAAACTACATTTGAATAAAGGTATGCACAAGTGAAATACTGCTAAGTAGCTTTGCCTTTTAGTGCTGTTATATTATGGAGATCAACTTTGAAGAAACAGAGTTAATTAGGGCTATTCCACAGCTATTCCCTAATAATGAATTCAATCAACTTTTACACACTGTGAGTCCTTCAGCCTTGGTCTAAGGTCTGAAGAAGCCAGAAAGACTGCAGCTTACTTTCAGTCAACTCCACAACAGAATCTTCTCAGTTTAAAACGGGTTCCATACTTCAGCTGGGGTCGGAATTTGATACAGTGTTCACTAGGAAGAATTACATTTCTTTTTGTCAGATCTGTAGTAGGAGATCTGCAAAGACCAACAGCTAAGATTTTAAACCTGTCTCCTAATTACCAGCATTAACACAAGAAAAAATATCATAAATATAATAATTTTCAGGTCTTTCTACAAATTACTGATTTTGAGAGGAGTTTGAGCTGGAGCACTCCATTTTGGTTTAACTTATAAAAGGGTACTTTCAAGGAAAACCTTGGCCTTGAGTTATTATTAGTTTCCAAGAAATCAACAAAAATGGTTATTCACCACCACTTGTATGTCTCTTGTTTTCTTTCATGAACAATCAAATACTTGTCATGAGAAACAGGATTTTTGCAAAGTTCTCAACAAGGCAGGCACTTTCCTGAAGATGTTCTTATTTTTTATATAAACTGCTCAGGCATCGTCTAGTCTATCTAAAGCTAATACATATTTGCTAATTCATACATAAAATACCACACCAGCTAACAGTCGTGATCATTGCCTACATAATACGACTTCAACAAAAGGTTTAATGTTTTCCGAATTTTTCAAATACCACAGGTCCTTAACTCTCACCACTGTCAGCAGGACAACTATGTGTATATTTCACGTACAATTCTTAAGCAGAAGAAAAATTACTTGTCCACATTGAAACATTTATCTCTTACGTCTCTGCCTTCCCACTAAAATAATCACCAATCCCAAACTATGCATTACAGTCTTACCTACCTTCAATGAGTATGCTGCTATTCTAACATAAAACTACCAGTGTGAAGGCCAACAGGAAGCCTTTTTGCAGCAATTTACCTAATTTGTATAAATTGAAGAAAAGGCATATACCTCAGACAGCAGAAAAGTGGCAGTAAGGAGAAGAGGTAGAGACAGGTAGGTAGAGTGCTATATTATCAACAATTGAGTAGTATTTGAAAATGGTTAATACTTTTTCTAAGCATGTCAGGGCCATGGAAGCTCAATATGTGTTTTTAAAATCACTAAGCTGAAAATAATTAATAAATTTGGAAAGCTTCTGATAAAAAAAAATGACCCAAAGCCCATCAACATTATTATCTCAAATTCATTCATAAAACATATATCAGGATTTTAACGTGGTTGCTATTCAAGATCTATAACTGCACAGCCGTCCCCATTGAATACATGCACAACAATTCTAAATGTAAATGCATTTAGTTTGCTTTAACACTTCCAACCCCTTAGTCTCTGGCTCATGGCTGCAGGGTGAATTTTACTAAGGAAGAAGTACTCAGATAAAATGATGATTCATGGACTTTAAGCATCATTCTTAAGCATGTAACATCTGCACCTCCTGTAACACATATTTTGCCATCCTAAAACACGTTGGCCATCTTTGTTCCAACTCCCCAGTCTCAAGCAATTTCAAAATTTTAATCAAAATTAAATACTTAAGGGAAGTGATAATTACTCTACAGACTAAGGTCAAAAGGGCTATTATGTCTCCTCATTTTTTTTTTTTTTTTTAAGCACAAAAGATGACATCCTGGCATGTTACTGAGCAAGTGTTTGCCTCACAGAGGAGAACTGTGTCTGCACTGCAATCTTAATCAATTTTTTTTTACTTATGTTCATGGGGGAGGGCAAAAAACTCTAAGATCTTTCCTTTGTTTAAATGCATTTCCTGCCTTCCTTACTGCTATAGACTACGTTGTGACAGGTCTATTTATAGTCCAAAGAAAGGAAAAAGCACCACTGGAGGCAGGAAAACTAAGTTGGGAAAGAATAGAAGGAAGTGTGGCTGCCATTTAGGCAAACAATCTAGAACTAATTGAGCTCAAAAGAGCCCCAGTCTCAGTGAAGCTGCTGGGAGTGAACAGAGCACAATCCTGCTTCTCTCTCCAGGGCCCTGCCAGGGGACACTGCTGGGCAGCAAATAACCTCAGCATCTCAACACCGTGACAACTCCTCATAAAAAGGAGTGTGCTGAAAGTTAGATACCTATCAAATTAAGGTAAGTGTCTCTTTCTGGCATTTCTTCTTGATGCATTCTCCATCTTTTCAGCTGTGGCTAAATTGGTAAATGAAAACAGAATCAGTTTTGGAGAAGGAACTGTACCTGATTTTTAGATAAATAAGTCTCAATTCAGTTACTGATTCTTCGGAACTTTCCTTAAGTTGAGAAGCCTTTGCCATATATCCATCAGATAACCTTGCCGTTTTCCTCACCTATGGCTTGATCATTTTATAATCTGTGATTAAGTACTAAAGAAACGTTGATGATAACTATATGCCCCAAATAAAAATAATGAAGTTGACTCTGCATTAGGTTAAATATATAGATTCAGAGAGGGAGAAATATATGTAAAATATATTTATACAAGATGTGTTAATTTTGAATACATAGACATAATAAAATGTGTATAACATAACTGAAATTTTGTGAGAATTTAAGTCTTATGAGGTACGCTTAAAGGTAGGGACTTGGCCAAAATTAAAGCACCCAAAACTTTCTATTATTTCAGAATTTATTATGGCAGATGTGTGCACATGCGCATATAAAATATACTATTTATAGATATTGATATGTATTATTCATTGTCATCTTGGTTTGAAATACCATGTATTTGCCATTCTGAGGGCTAATTTAGACAGTAGAATGCGAGTGGAAATTTTTAATCTGCTTATTTTCAAATACTGCATACAGTTATACTATCATGACTGCATGTGTAAGAAGCTCCATTTTAAGACATACCAGTGTGTAGTCAGTATTAATTCACTGAATTAACAGCAACAACACAGACTTTTAAGAAGGAAAAGTGAACAGTTATTTTAAGATTTTGCTTGATTATGATTTTCAACATGTATGTTGCTCCTGTAACAAAATAAATACTGTTGTGATTTGAAGGCAGGAGGACAGAAGCTGTAGAATACTAGATTCAGTATTTCATCCTGCAATTTTTACCAATTTTGAACCATCTATGAGAATAACCTTTGTATTAGTCTCACTTGTATTAACATATTGCCTAATAATATTGAATAATAACATATTATTCATTTGTAATTCAGATGTTGTTTAGGATTAGTGTTTTATTATAAAAAGTTGCTGGTGAGTAAAAAGGAAGTATGGTGTGTTGTTATTCTACTGTATCCCTATAGGATGCTATTATGTTTAGAGTCTGTTATTGTGAAGATAGCAAGGCAGGATGTCATCCATGTAGGTGAAAAGTTGCAACAGGACAATTGTAAACAGCAGCAGTCTGCTGAAAATCTAATCCAGGGAGGTGCCAAGCAGCAATTCCAATGAAGCAGATGTTAGTCAATACTCATAGAAATCAGACTTTTATTTGTCTGATTTCAAAGTACTCAATTATTTACAGTAATTCTCATTTCCGAGAGGATAAAAGCCTGGTCTTGTGAAGAACAAAAGACTTGTAATGGGAGTAAAAATAGAAGCCTGTACAGATATTGCAAGAGAAAGCTCTTTAGACTGCCATGTGAGTAACTAGCATAACACACTCTCATTCAGGTAACATTCTTTGCTTTCAATTTCAGTAACTGATTCCCCGCATAAAAAACAGAAACCAAAAAAAAGGAGATTAATGAAGATTATGAAATTAGAATCTCAAATTAATCTTCATTAGAAATGAAGATTAAACCACCATTCCACTAGATAAGCTTTTGTAAAACTCACAGGATGGAGGGAAGGTATGGAGGCAAAACTGCGGCTAAATACCCAAGCAAAGAGGCATGGCAATTTCTGCTGCAATTGTTTCCATGAGATGTCAGTTGCAGAGGTGTTACAGTACAGCTGAGCAGCAAACACAGGATCATTCAGATTTACTCAGCTCTGCAATACTCACCACAACAGTACTTTAAAGCTTCGTAACACTGCATTAATGTAGAAAAACAAAGACTGTTGCTTGCCTATAAGGAGATCATTTGCAAATTTGCAATGTAGTTATACAGGAAGAGGTGATAAAATAATGTACTGATGAACTTTTGCATTTATCCGTTGAAAAGATATTATAGATGGCACTTAGAATGAATAAATTCTTATCCTTAATGAAAAATTAATAGAAGAAATTCTGGTAAGAAGCACAGACACAAACCCACTGAAACCAAGAGAGTTGCTTGTGCCACTGAACTAAGCTTTTTGTTCTGAAGAAAAGGACAATGTACTCCACTCAACTAGTTTCTTACAGTGTGCTGTACAGGGAACAAGGCAGTAGCTCAAAGCTACCCTACACTTTCTTCAATCCCTTCTCCCATTTTACCATCTAGGACAGGCTCAAACAACACAGAATCAGGGAAAATGTGTCAGCATTATGGCTAGTGGTGCTCAAAACATACCATGATGTTTCCAAAAATGATGGATTTTTTTAGGGGAAAAAAAAAAAAAGGTTTAGAAATTTCTGTTAGGTTTTCTACCTTTGAGAACTTAAGGCCAGTGTTTTCAAGTTTGTCTCTAACTGCCAGAGTTAGTAACCCTAGTTCAAAAAATAGAAACTGCCTTACATAGTCACATAATTGCAGAAGCAGAAGTTTTAGGGGGAAAAAAACCAAATGCACACACATAAAAGGATTTGTTTCAAAACTGCAAGAGTTCACAAGTTCGTGAGTGCAAATAGTTTTGTCCTTAAGATACAATCATTCCAGAAGGCCTTAGAATGAAATTTACACCCCTGCACCTTATAAAATCTTACTACCTGCTAGGGTCTAACTACTCTGCAGGAGATTCTTTGTATATAAACACTTTGGAGGTTTTTTAAGTACTAACAGGGTTGCAATTATTAAGACTTCAAGCGAAAAATGAAATAGGAGAATTTGACATAGCAGAAGGAAGTGGAAGTTCACATGCTTTCTACCCTAACATTATTTTGGCAGGAGAGATAAAGAAGTATAGTGTTGTCAACTAAATACTTCAGTCAACTGTCATTACTGTGTGCACAGCATAGATTTCTGGTTCCAGGAAAGCTGACTAACTTAAAGAAAAAAAAAATCACATGACTTAAAAAAATAATACACTTTGGGTGACAGACAAACCATGCCATGCTTTCATGCAAAGCTAGCTCAGGTTTAGTGAGATTTATTATTCTTCATGCAATTGCTCAGCCTAAGTATCTTAATTACTCCCTAAGCCCCTATTCCACTATACCAGATACTTTTACAAGGGAGCTTTGTCCTCCAAGTCACAGTCAAGCCCACTAACGTTAAAGAGCAGACTTAGAAGTACCAGTGTGTCTATTTGGGGCAGTCAAAGCAAGATTTTTTGAGAACACATGTACAGTCTACAGTAGTCTCACTCAAAAAGCAGAACTAGGAGAGACGGACCATAAAAAGAAACCTAGCTAAAATACATTATCAAAGTTTGCTACTGGACAGCATCAAAATAGTTCTACAAAAAGAAGCAGCTGCTCAACATTCACACCAGAAATGTCAGTGCTAAAAAATAATTTAATTGATAATGTCTAAAAAACCTAGCTTATAACTATGTGCTGAATAACATTCTGACTTGTACAAATGTTGATACAGGTGCTTAAATTTAAGCATGAGTAGTCCCATTGATTTCAAGCAACGTTATTTCAACAGGCTGATAAAATTTAAAGCCAGGCAGAATCATTAGATTATCTAGTCTGACTTCAAACATAGCATGCTAATTCTACCATTCCTCCTGTCCAAAACCCAAAAGCTTGCCAGCGTATAACAGAACATATGGATATAGTATGTTCAGCATAAAAGTTTAAGGGGAAGATCATGATATTCTGCATGCATGAGTAGCGACTCACTACAGTGAGAATTGTTCAAGTTCACAGAATTTCCTTAGCTCAAATGGGAATTACATGTTGCACAAGCTTGGTGTACCAGCTTACTTCACAAGGGTAAAGGACCAGGTCTGTTTGGAAGATGGACTGTTTCTCCCAGAAGTCTATGTGCTACCAGAAAAAGCCATTAACTTTACATTGGTTGCTGTCCTACTCTCCTAGTGGACTAGCCAAGCACTGTTCATTCCCTGATGAATGAAAATGCCGCTTTAGAAGTCAATCTTCATGCCGAAGTGTAGCTTTATTTTTTGCCTTCTGTTCTCGTTTCCCACAGACCACATGCAAATTGGGTACATAATAAGGCGCCACTGTTCAGAAGCCGATAGGGCATAGAAGTGTTAACCAAATGGAGACATACATCAAAAATTAAATCGTCAATTTTCTTACCACTTGAACACACAGGCACTTTAAAAAGACTTACTATTTGAACAAAAGACAAGAGAAGAAGTGGGAGACTTGACCTGGGAACTCTTTTACAAAAATAAGTTTTACATTACTTGAACAGCAGAACAGTACTGGTCCCTTCCAACTCTAACCATTCTATGATTCTATGGTCATAGCAAAAAACAAAAGGAGGGGGAACAAGAAAGACTGTCTTGGAGTACAAGTTCACCTTGCCCACAATTCATGTTCTGTTTCCAGGATTCAAAAATTCCTTTAACTACAAAAGATCTCCCACACTGCAGCAGAACAGAGGACCTGGAACACACAGCCTGCAGGGCTTCTTTGAAAACACAGCTAGGAGAAACCTTTATGCAACTAAGAGCCTAAAACCACTTACATTGATATACATCCCAAGTGACTACATTCACAGAACACCTAGAACAACATAAAACTCCACCATATGACATAGTATTACCAATGCTTGTTCTGTCCCAGCTCTTGAAATCAGAGGAAAATGGCAAGCATGCTCCTCAGTTCCTCCTCAGTTCTTGCCTCCTGAGTTCAGTCCTCAACTCTTCTGTAAACTCATTTCAGCAATTTGCGCTCGTATCTGCACTGGATATCATCTCTCAAATGACCCTCCTCAGCCACTTGTTAAGTAATGGTTGCAGACCACTTTATTGCAGTGGTCCCCCAAACAGACTGTGTGGATGCAAGCAACTGCACAATGCAAAATATTATTATAAAATATATTATTATAATAATATAAAATATATATTATATATTATATTATAAAATACTGTAACAGTCCTGTCATGCAGGACCATACACCTCCAGAAATGTAAAAGTGCAAATTGCCATTACTGCAAAGAAGTGATGCCACCTGATCAATATAGCACAAAGGTAGTAAACATCCAGAGCAGTTACGGTGTGATACAATGCATTGTAGTCTATTCTACCAATATGATTCAACCATATGCCAAATAACTCAGTTTGGGGGGAATTCAATGTTCTGTCAAGCTAACTGCTCTGGCACTGTCCCTCTAATTAATTCATGGCAGTTTACATTATAAAGCTGTAGGTCACTTTAGCTAGAGAGAACAAAAACTAATGTGTACCAACTTCTCTGTTTAGAAAGGTCAGCATTCTAAAATTTATAACCTAGCATACTTTATATTTCCAACTAAGTATCATAACATGTTTCATTGCTATTTGGGATTATTACCGTACCACAATTAGCTTGGGAAGCCAGAGACAAAGATACATCTTCAAAGATCAGCTGGCTTATTATTAAAGGGAAAGGAAAACTGAAAACGCATTCAATCTTAACTGAGCTACAATGTGTTCTTCATAATCTCAGAAGTGGGAAGAGGCAAGGGAGGATAGTGGACTAATGCTAAATTCTTCCAAGGAATTTGACCTTCCTCCCAAGCATAGCTAGTCTCTTCTTTCTCTCTTAAAAGAAGGAATCTCCATACTGCCTTCACATAATGCTGTGGTTTTCTACCACAACACAGCCTATTTGGAATTCTGGACATGGTACATCATCCTATTATAGCTATATTCTATTCATTCACATCTATTCTATTAAAGTAACAGGGTGATGAACTGTCCTAAGTAATAATTAAGAGAAGAAATAAGATAAAAAAGCAGGATAGTGTCCTCATACCATTAAGAAACACAAAACTGGAACACTGGCAACAGAGAAAGGCCCAGATTCAAACAAGCATAATACATCCAGCGGAGTATGTTGCATGTATGCAGAGACCTTGGCCCCAAGGGGCTCTAGCATACAAAAATATTAAGTGTTGTGACTATAATAAGTAAAAGTCCTCACAACTAATGAACATGGAAGCAACAACCTTTCTCTCATCTTTGTACTGGGTACTTCACAGAGTACACAAAAGCCATAGATGGATCCAAATTCAGGCATCTCGCAGTAAGTTTGGAACCATGGACCACAAGATGCAATGCAGCAGACAGGTTGCTGGATAACATAGTCTGACTGATAAACGTGCTGTGCATTGGTCTTACCAGAGACTGTGCCTGCCAGTTCTACCAGCTTTGGCATTCATGATCCATGCCTTATTTTATAGTGTAAGTACAAGCTTAAAGTGCTATTGCGTACAAGGGAGTGGTGCAGTTTTTTAAAAAATCTTGACAGAAACTGTTAAAAACAACGTTCAGTTTTTTCGTAGGGGGAAGGAGGAAACAGGCTTGTTTTTTTGCTGTTTTCTGGGTCTGTTACCAGACTCTATTGCTTCTGCTCCTGAAAAATCAATGCAAACGGAATACGTCAAGCTGCAAGGTGGAATATATTGCTTCAGGTTGCTACTCAGTAGCAGCCAATGCTGCCTCGCTGAGAAGACAATGACTTACTGAACCAAGAACCACTGTGACATCAGTGGTGGCAATGTACATCAAAATTAACAAAGCAGAAAAACCATTTTTCACTACTTACGCATAATGCAAAATTAGCACAATAACATTCTCTGACATACATTTTGAGTGAAAAGCATACTCAGAGGTGATTTTATAAGACAAAGTTGAAAGTAGCTGAACTTACAATAGGAGAAACAAGTAAAATACGGAAGTCCCAGAAAGCTATCTACTTTGTGTAAAACAGATAGAATGCATTATGAGACATACATTCACTGACTTGAAAACTTTTTGTCCAACTCTTATTACACTTCATGCCTGAGAGAAGATGTAATGAAGAGCTCTGAAAAAAGTGATGATGTCATACTGTTGTTTAATTGCACTCATCTGCATCAATTGTGGAAAAAAACGTACTTGTTAAAGATTTTTAAATTGTAAAGGAACTGCTGATTAACTCAAACTTACCAGATGCAGAAACGACAACAAAACCTGAGAGTCACTGTACATTCAACACTGCAGCAATGCCCCATCCTTGTTCAGCAGGTCACCCACAACAAGGGTGGCTAAAGAAGCCTAGGAAAAAAAAAAAATCTTCTCTAAATGCTCAAGTTTGTTTAGAAATCCTCAAATTCAGAACAATAAAGGTGGTACTGGAAAAAATACTCTTTGACAGATTTGCTTTTGCACTTAGTAGTGCTACTACATCTAGATCTAGAATCACAGGAAGACACTCTTCCAAGCTCTGTTTCTCAAATAAGCATATCCACCTTGTGGAATATAGGTATTCAATTTAATCATTAATAATCAGTGAAGAGCCTTTTTTGCTCTGTTTTTTTTTTTTAAACAATCATGAATCTATTGTTACTGCCAGAAAAGAGGTCCTTAGCACCTGCTCAGACTGCATGGCATCCTACCCCTTAGCAAAGTCAATGCCACTAGAGTGTGACATTTGTCAGTCCATCTCTGTAAAAATTCTTTCTAAAAGAAAATAATTCCATTTCATTAACTGACAATCTAAGAAATACATACACATTCACCTCTCAGTTGCTTTGCATCAGCTATTTCATGAACTCCTACTGCTTTTTGTAAAAATGAAGGAGAAGCATCACAGATAAACTCACAAGGAACATGCAATCTCATCATCAAACAAGTAAGAATCTATTAAACAAGAAAAAGTTTCTGAAAGTACTGAGAAACTTGAAACTGAAATGCTGCCTCCTGCATTGGTCACTTGGTGCTTTACAAGATGTAAGGAATTTCTTATCCTGGTCTACTCAAGCACCTTGACTGAACACGAAGAGATGTTTTAAGATAATACGCCTGATAAAAGACAGATTTATTGGCTCATCCCTACATCATTTAAAATAAATATTACTGAGGATGATGAGGGTCTTAATATTGCTTTTAATAAAACCACAGCCTCTTCACTGCAACCACCAGTTAGCGCTCAATTTACACTGCAAGCTTTTGACAAAGTGTTCCCACTTTGAAACATGTCCTGCAACAAAACAAATATAAAACCAAGAATTATGATCTCTCCCTGTGAAACAGAACCAAGTAAAATGAACTGGAAATAAAAAATACTGCATTCTTACAATACGGAAATAACAAAAATAGTAACTATTCTAATAATTAAAATTTCTTACGTATGTTGACATAAGGAAAGAACTAAAAATTGTCAGCTTCTCTGTGAACAGCACGGGAGGAAAGGAAGGAATAAAGGAGGAGGAGAATTGGTTTTGTGGATTTGTTTGTTTGTTTTAGTAGGTTTGAGTAGGTTTGATATTTTCATTCACCCCATTCGTCATTGTCATCCTCTTTCTAAATCTGAGGACCAAAGTTATAGAAAAATTAAGGCTTTCCTATTTTTCATGCCAGCTTTGTAATCCCTAAAACCTAGTACCTCCCTATACTTCTCCAGAGAAAACATTGCATGAGTTAAGACACAATTACCATTAACTTGCAGCTGTGAGTGCACAGCATTTCTACAAACCAGAGCACAGATTCTAAGCTGAACATCAAGGAGAAAAAAGAAAAAAGAGAAGAGCCACTAGTAATGCACATGAATGAAATGGCTGCCTGAAGTGATTTGGTCATGCTATTCCCACCACTTCTATACAATCCACCCTTGTTGTCAAACTTCATCCTTCTACCTCCCATCTCTACCTCCTGGATCCTCTCTCCTTTATTCTTACACACCTGCACTTCACAGTTGGTCTAGATGATGGCCCCTTCCAACTGAAACAATCTATTTTATTCTGTTCTATTCCATTCTATTCCACTCTTCTCCTATCCACCTCTTTTGTACTTTAGCACCTTCACTGCACTTCTGCACTTCCCTCCTCTTAACTCCAGTAACCCCTTCTCCATATTCCCCTCCATTCCAGGCACATTGCTTCTGGGTTTTCCACTATGCAGACCAAGCGCTTAGGTGAAAACTAAGAACCATCCAAGAGTGGTGGGAAGATGGACAGGAGGATGGGTAGGAGCCCCTCTGGAATATGGCATAAAACGCACTGAGGGCATGGGACTTTGGCAGAGTGACTTAATCCCTACAGAATTCAGCAGCCACAGTAACAAACACCCAAATCTTTACTTAGCAAGTAAAAACATTACTTGGAAGCTTACAACTGGGCTGAATGTTTACTAGGTCATCAAGAAAATACCCCACTGCCTGTACGTATGATGCAATTGATCTGTCAAAAGGCAAGTCTGTACTTCAGAACCTAGAAGTGTTACTGTTTTTCAATGCAACGCCTGGAAAAAATGTTCAGCCAAGCACAGCAACTTTTCCCCTCCGTTATTTCCAAAAATGGAATTATCCGATATTTTAACTTAATTCACAAACTCCAAATTTCGGGCAGGTACACAGCACATCAAAATTCAGTTTAAATTACTATATTCTCATACACTTAAAATAATTCAAAAGCATTTTTTCCAAGGGAAAGCAACCAGCAACATTAACACTGGGCATTGCTATAGCCTCCACCTATGACAGATAATTGCTGATGTAAAGAAAGGGCTGATTTCAAGAGTCATACAATTAGGATGACCTAATTTCATGATACCTTATCTTCTCATTTTTTCACTTTCTTAGCCATGATGATTGGGTATATCCTTAGGTGTGGAAAGGGAGGTACACAGTGCATTCGTGGTACTCCTGTGCCCCCTAGAGCATTATATTGAAGAACATGGAATTGACTTAAGACTGCTAGGGATAAAACATGGCCTATAGATGTTTTAAACTGATTTAAAGTAATGTAAGGTTGAAAGACACTTATAAAATATTTTCAGCAAAATTTCCTTTCCATTATGTCCTTCAGATGCCCTTTAGCTGGCAGCTTAGTGTAAGAGTTGTTGGATTATTTATAGCAGACTTTTTAATCGCACTTAGGTATTTATAAAACATCCTGTCTAGTGAAGGCTTCCATGGTCTGCTTTCATTCACTTCTGCTGATAGTGAAAGCTATATAATATCTGAGGCGGTGAAGTAGACCAGCAAACCAGGCATTCTTTTTAAGTTATGGAATCCATGTATTCTAAAAGGCTACAGTCAAATCATAATGCAACCATTGAGGAAACATATATAGTACCACAAATTTGCAGTTCGTAAAGCCTGACATTTATGTCCACTGAGAAACTTACCTCAGATTCATTTGTTACTGAACTCCAGAAGAACACATTAACAGAAAAAAACTTTTCCAGGCAACCCACAAAACAGCTGTCCAAAATTGCCATATTCAGAAAATAACTCTATATTCCAAAAATTTTACACAGCATTAAAGCACTGATGCAGATATAAGCTCTTTATCAGTGATCAATTTGTAAATGAATACACCTACAGTTAATTAAATTACACATAAGCAAGACACACCCAAGTATGCCTCAAAAGATAAAGGAAAAGATAGTTAAAACCAAGACATGAAATACTGTCCTACAGTAACAAGAGGCTCTAGATCCCCTTATCCAGCATTAATAAAAGCAAACAACTTTCTGATGTCAAACTGAACCAAAATGGGTAACTGGTCCATTCTTTAGTTCTTTGTAACTTTTCTAAAAGCTATTCACACTATTTGACATTAAAATTTTCTTACATGGAACCATCCCTATCACAATCATCATACTCATTTTTTGTTGTTCCTGAACAGGAACATGTCTGAGATGTCTCAGCATGTCTGAGAAAATTTACTTTCATTTCTTAGTTTTCACTTGAGACATCAGTGTCCACAGAGCAAAATGTACCCTTTTCAATCCATGTCGAGTCTTCTCAGCAGAAAGAGAAGCTACTATTACTGCTGTGTAACAAACAGCAAAGCTTTTCATCATCCAGAAGATGCCATCTGATACATAAAAGAACACATTATTTTCATTAGATCTGCATTAGCTACCTTATCTTTTTTGTATACTGATATTTTTAATAAAAGGAAAGAACAGGAGAGAGGTGGGGGGGTGTCCAGAAAGCATCCACAAATTTTTTGAGGCTTTTATTTTCAGGAATTATACACAAACTATTTCTCTGTTCTGCTTAATGACTTAAATCTGTCCATCCAGCATGAGGAACTGATAAACTTTTTTCCGCATAAACCACAATCAGCTTATGGCAATCTTCTTTCTGAGCCATAAAAAAATCATTTTTTTGTCTACTCATTTCAGTAAGTACAGAGGCTCCTTTTCTTTTCAGGGAGTGTATCCCAAGTTGTTTGTGGAATATTGCCATCCAGTCATTATCATCAAATTATTCCTATATGGAAGGAGGCTACCAAATAAAAATAGGCAGCTATTCAGTGCAGAGTGATGACTCTGTTCTGCATGCTATTTCAGATAGCCCTGGAACTACCAGTATTTAATCAATGCTATCAAAGAGTGAGATTGATACTGTATTATCAAAGAAATGCACAAAGTAATACTAATGGCATTTGTGGACTGGTCAACTATTGGGGAACACACTTCAATCATGTTTTCTTCAGTATCAGCAGGGAGTAATTTTATAACAAAGTTCGTCAAGAAGTTTTGAATTAATTTTAAAGCTGTATATAAAGTTCTGTTACCCTTGACCTCAAATGAAAATGCCTGTTAGGGGAAATGAAGGATCATTTATCAAAGATAACTCATTTTGTCAATGGGCCATGACCTAAAGCACAGTGAGTGCTTTTTCCTTTCTCTGAACAAGACCTGGTATTTTATGCCCAGCTCTATCGGCAGCCATCCGTGGCCAGGGTCTGCAGGAGTTTCCGACTCAGTTCTGCAGGGGCAGCTCGCAGTCCCTCTTGGAAGTCATGCCACCACTAACATGAACTCATTACTCATGGGCCTATTTCTCATTTTTAAAGGTTTTACAATCTCCTCTACTCCTCTTTTAAGCCTGCTCAGAAGGTCCCAGGGTCACAGAACCCCATGCGCGGGGCCACCCTCTTTAGAGGCCTGAGACACACTCCCAAAGAAGCCTCTATAAGCACAGCTTCCCAGAGTGGCCCAGAGGAGCAAGGTGTTGACCTGCTGCCGAGCCTCACTGATTGCACACCGGGACAAAACGGTGCAGCAAACGTTTGCTGTTGGCCTAGCCGCTAACCTGCTATTCCAGAGCATTCCTCCTCCTTGTGCTGCACTTACCCCGTTCGCCTGGCCTACATTCAGTCCTTTCAAAGAGGAGCCCGCACCTCGGGCCTCCGAGGCGAGGGGTCGAAGGCAGCGGGGACCTGAGGCGGCTGGGGGCTGCTGTGGGGCCTGCGCCGGCGGCCAGCACCGCCGGCCCAGCCACTGCCGGCTGCCCCTCAACCCCAGCCCTCGGCCGGCAACTCGGGCCCTGGGTGACATCCAAGACCTCCAGTCCCTCCTCGCCTTTCGCCCCGGGGACCCCCCGTACCCTTCGCAATGCCTGGCCGACGGGGCGAAGCCGCGCCCTTCTGTGGGGGGTGCTAACGGCCCCAGCTCTGCCCATTCCGCCGGCGAGGGGACGGAGACAAACTGCTCCGGTAAAACCAGCATCGAGCCTCCCCGGCCATAAACTGAAGGAGACTTTTCTACAGATGCTTCCTTCGCGCCTGTTTGTTGTTCGGACGCGTTACCAGGGTGTGGGCCCAGAGGCGGAGGAGGACAAAGGCGGCCCCAGCCCCTGCCCCTGCCCCGGCGGGGCTGCCCCAGCTCCCAGGCTGCCGGCGAGCTCCTCTGACAGGCTGGGTAGGCCCGTGGCTGGCTGGGTTAGGAGGGGCCGTGTAAACGCAGGAGGGCTGGTTTTGGTTTTTTTGTTTTTTTTTTTTTTTTTTTCCATGAGAACTTAACCGAAGAAACCCTGGTGGTGGCGAGGAAATGAAGGACCCCCAAAGGCAGGTGTAATTAGCAAGAGGGTTCCTTCACTGCGCCAGGCTGTGCTGGCCCCGCTGATGGCCGCATGGTTTTGTAACCGTCTGGGAGTTTATATAACGTGAAGAGCTGAGTAGTAAGGTCAGAAGAAAGATCCCGAGTTACCCTTTTTCCCTCATCCCCAGTGATTTGCAGGCTTCCATTGGTTTCTGACAAGTGCGCCAGCTTTGCTATTGTAACTTAATAATTTAACATCTGAGCAATTTCTTGAATTTATTAAAATCTCATTTGCAGTACTATTAGTGCAGCTTGTATGTATTTCAGAAAAAAAGGTCTTATAATGTCCTTTATTATACAACGAGACTGTGCAATATTACAAAATGTTGGTTTCTTACTAAACAATAAAATACTGGTACCAACCACATCCTACACTGAGGCATGGCAGTTGCCTGTGTGCTCTCAAGTCTTTTGAATTTAAAGTACCACCAGACTTTCAACACAGTAGATCCTACAAGTGCAACGAGAATTAAACATTTTGGAAAATGTTTTGCATCTCCCACTCAAAATCCCCTTGACAGTATGCCTTTGTCCTTAAATACCTGAATGGCTAAAAGGTATTAGCCGCAGAGTCTCAACTGAATTTCCGTAATGTTCAGCTACATATCACCCTGGAAAATTCCATCAGAGTTGGTTCATTTCTTGACTTCAGCGTTTCCCCTTCATTTGTCCTACATCTGGGAACATGGGGATAAGGATGCTTTTGTTTCCCATTTTGCTCGCTCTGTTTAGACTGATAGTCCCCACCTCCAAAGGGCTATCACAGGCTGACTAGACAATGTCTGGCACAATGCAGCCCTATAATCTGTGCTGTAAAAATGCTAGATACCAAAATCAAAATGATCTCCAGTGTTAATTAGGCACTCATCACTCTAATATCCAAACACGGAAGGTAGTGATGTTGCCTCTTGAGTACAACTAATCCCCAATTGTTTGCATGATCTCTGAAGTGTCCTGGTCTTAAAGACGCCAGGAACACCACAGCATTTTGAATTGTCCTGTTCCTGATGGCTTGAATTTCTAAATATAAATACAGCAAATTGTGAAGTCAGAAAGAAACTTGAAGTGATCAGCAGGGATATGTTTAACTTTCCATTTGTGCTTCCCCTAGAGTCGATTAAGGCTTATCTACTGTTTGGTGTTAGTGATTTAAAAAAAAAAAAAAGTTACGGAGTGCGTAGCACCACGTTCCAGTCAAATGCTCTAGCAAAGGCTGCTGTTATGAAAAGGATTTTCTAATAAGAGGAATAATGATCTTCAGATTCTGACCTCCTGGCACGGCAGTGAGATTTATCAGGAGGGGCATGTGACTAGTTAAGACACACAGCCCCGGCTTGAAGGAAACAGCTGCTCATTTCATGCTTTAGCACTTGGCAGCTGGACAAGGAAGGGTGATGTTTGTGTTGAATACCTCTGCAGAACCAACTACAGTAAGTGATTTTCCCTGTTTTTATTTTGTTTTTTTCTAATCTGCCGCTTTTATCCTAGACCTTTCATAAAAACACCTAAGAGTCAAACATACTTTTGTCACCTCATTGATAAAGTCATTCATGCTCAGAATGCCTATATTTTTCTGACCTGTTATTAGCAATAGCATTGGTTTTGCTCTTGCGGGAACAAGACAGGTACAGTGTTTCATTCCTCATGCTAGCTGGGGAGGGGAATTGGTGCTTATTTACTTGGATGATGGAGTGAAGAGACTGTTTATGGTGAACATATTTTCCTTTCTCTGTAGAGCTAGTCAATAGATAATGATGCAAGTTGAGTATAGAGAAATTTCAGTATTCAGCTTAAAGGTATTAATTTAAAGAACTGGCAGAGGTACTCTCTCAAAATAGTGTGATCAGTCTGAAGAAAGTTGTTGTGAGTGGGTACTTTTTTGGGAACAAATGAAGAGATTTTTTGAAAAGAAAAAGGTAGGAGCAGAGAAATACAAGAAGACAGTGAAGATGCACTGGTCAAGATATCAAGTCATTCTGGATAATAATACATAATTAGATTGTGAAGTTTGAAAAAATCCTTCCTAAAAACAGGAAGCGAGTCTCCTAAATATCTTCAGTTTTTAAATTAAGTTTATTTTTGGATGCTTGCATTTTTGATGTTTTTGCTTCATAAAAGATTGATTTCCCGATCTGATAATTTTTGTCTGTTACATTCTGAAGTTTTGCTTTAAAACACAAGAATTGGAGTATAGCATATACAGTAAGGAACTTTTGATCAATTATTTAAGTAGAGATAAATAAGATTTTTTTGAGAAACACTTCTGAGGAATGGGAACAAATCAATGGGTGATGGAGCTTGATATGTGATGAGACTGAGGGATGCCAGGTGCTTTGGGGACGCTTAAAGAGGAGCAGAGGTAGAGTGCAGTGGGGTTCTATTGAAGATGTCTATCAAGTCCAGAGGCCTGATTTTCAGAACAGGACCAAGGGTCAACAGTGGCAAGTTTAGTGAGTCGTGTGGTCCCTCCTTTAAGGATGGGGAGAATAATTCCGATTGAAAGATTTCTCATGTAAGAAAAAGAAACCTTGTCTATTTTACCCCAAAGTCTTTTATTTTTCTACTAAACTATTTTTTCTATTTATGGCTTTGCCAGTTAACTGGAAATTTTATAGGAAAGTGTCAATCAGTTTCAGTTGTTCACAAAATCAAGTCTGCCTGGCTTTCTGCCTGATCGTGTCTCCAAGGGTAGACTGCCTTTGAACCAAGAGCTCAAGCACTATCAGGCTGCGGTTACGCTGCAGCACTCCCACGCTGATGGCAGGCAAAGCCATGAATGCAGCAGGCCTGTGGGGCCCCAAGGTGCCTGGCTTTGCGCTCAGGAGTCCCTAGTCCTCCAAGAACCTTGGCTGCTATGGGGCCCCTCAGGCTTGTCCAGTTCTCCATCCCATGTAGCACATGGAGAGAACTGGTCTGCTGTTGCTTTGTTATTCTGACCCCAGAATACCTCTCTTTTTCTTCAGAATCATAGGATTTATTCATTTTGGGGGTTTAACTACACCACGGCGTGCTTATTTACAGATATTGTATTTTATGTTTGTGATTCACATTCAGATGAAAAAGACTGTTGAAGGACCCTACTTTGAACCTCAATTAAACCCCAAATCCACGAGAAAATAGTTAGGAGCTTAGGTCATTCCTGTTATACCTTCTTCCCTATCTATGTCCAAACCACAGCAGCAGGGTTGGTGCAGAAGACTGATGTAAAGCCAAATGCTTCTGGATCAGCTGGATTACAAGACAGGTCTATATGCCTCTTGTGCAAACACAGGCATCCCTGGGAATTGAGTGTAATATAAAAGGGAACTAGTGATGATTGCATAGTAAAAATTAGATAACTGCACTGCTGAGCTCTCCTTCATGTAATATATGTCTGAAAACATGTTGTGACAGCAGTCACTGAATTGTCTCAAAGAAATGTGCTGAGGAGAGCTCAGTTTTGTGCCACAGTGCTATTGGTTATTAAGGTCATTTACAGTAAAGGAGAACAACTCATAACTAGCATCTGCAAAATTTAAGGAAAACAACCCTATTTTATTTACAGCTTCCAACTGTCATTACTGTATCTTATTTTGAATGAAATTTGAGACTCATAATTAGTAGTTATTTCAATGCTTATCACCAACACATTTTGCTAGGGATACTTGCTGTTAAGCATGGACATTGTACTTAGAGAAACAAGAGTATTGCAGTCTTTAAACTCTCATCACTTTATTGCTTTTCTGGTGAATTCCAACTGCCACATCTGTTACTGTGGCACCAGTCATGGGACACCATGGGTGTCTGCACATACTGATTTTGCACTTAAGCAGAAGACACAACCTCTGTATCACCACTCTTTTGTAGTATTCTGTAATATCCTGATCTCATAGAAATGCATGCTCACATTTTTGAATATACCCATCGCTTATGTTCATGTAAGTTGAGGCAGTTTTGCATAGGCATGAAGTACATGGATTAAATTTCAGCATGCTTTGTTTGGAGAAGTGCTTAGCGCTTGTGTTCCCCACTGACGCATCTCCAGAATGTCCAATACCTAACAGAAAGTGTTCATCCTGGAATTTTTTTCATAGTAGCAATTACATAGTAGCAGAGATTCAGAAACAGCACAACCATTGCTGTCCCTCTGCAGAAGCTGAGTGCACACTCATATCACTGACAGGCTTACTGTTCAGTCCTTTTTATTTACTCTAAGGAAATTATCATGGCAGCCTTACAGTTCTCTGAACGGGCATATTTCTGCTCTATAGCAAAACATCTAGCTGAAGAGTAACTACAGTTTTGTCAGGCCCTCTCTCTAGTTGAAAATGCCATTATACAGAGGAGCCACTCACAGGATGTTCCTGAATAAAGAGAAGAAACTGCTTTTAAAATTACTGACAGGATACTTGTGTGGTTTTCTTTTTTTCCTAAGCTGTCCCAGCCTGGCTACAGAACATTTGTGTAGGTTCTGTAAACACTTTGCACAGAATGTTTTCCTTTAACGTATTTGTGTTATAATCACTTTTCACCACTAAATTAAATAGACATGTTTTCACGTTGGCCCCCTCTTTTAAGTCAGGACCAGCAATGTCTTTATGCAATGTGTTTGAATAAAAAAGCTGTAAGGAATTTTCAGGTCTTCTGATTTTTACTGTTTAATTGCTTTTCCCTGCATTTTTTTCACTCAGTGTGAATAACCAGTGCAGTAGTACTTTTTCATTAATAGGCTTGCTTATGCATATAACATATTTAAAACCCACCTGGCCACCAGATTAGAAGCACTAGGACAGGGGAGAACTTTTCTCTTGTAATGAAGGTAAAAGAATACTCACTACAAGCACTAGGAATATCAACAACACAGACTTGGTGACTTCAGTTCAGATACAAAGACGAATCCTGCAAATGCGTAGGTATTTGCTGAGCTCAACTCATGAATGGTCCCATGAGAAAGTTCAGCGTACCTCTAAGTGTGTATGGGGTCAGGATCAAAGTGTGGGCGTGTGGAAATGCCCACATGACTGATGTTTACAGCTCAGAAGAAAATACGATTACCCCTGAGAATTACTCTGTTGTTACGGTGGCCACCTGCTGTCTCACTTCTCTGAATAACTGCTCCCCTCACTGCAGTGTCCTCTGACCGCATTCAAATACGTGAAATGCTTTGACTCTCTCTACACTGTAATCTCCCACCTGTTATTTATGCATATTCTCTTTACTAATGATCTGGAGTTTCTCAGGCAAGGGGAGAAGGCTTCAATGTCTCAAGAACCTGCCAGGCATAATAATCTGTGCAAAATGTGTGAAACCTGAGCTATTCTTGTTCAGTTACTTTATATATTTAGATCCTGCAAACAGAAAATAACTGTATCAAATTAACACAAATTTAATATTAGTGATTCAGCAGTATGTCTGCTTTGGGCTGGCATAAAAGTCACACCAAGCTTAATATACCAGTAGCTAATATATATTGATATTACGTATTATGTATATCCATATCCATTGCCATGTACAACTCCTTCCGCTACTGTTAAAACTGCCTCTCTTTTCAACCCCTACTACGGGAGCAGATACTTCTGCTCAGAGTAGCACTGGGCTTGTGCAAGAGAGTCTGGAGCGCAGGAAGTGTGTGCAGGAACAGGATCTCCCAGATGAGCAAGGATTTTCTATTCCTTTTGAAGTATGTTTTGCCTGAAACAGGTTGATGGTTTTCAATGTAGAAATCGGTCTTAGAGGCTAGTATTTAAGTAAGCCATACATTATACGGTCAAAAAATGGAATGTGATTTATATTGGGTACACTTGCGTGCTTGCTAAGCGTGTTGGTGAGACTGCCTTTGATACATGACCCAAGGTTGCATGTATTCTTTGTCATGATGCTATATTCTTTTTCATGTTCTTTAAAAAGATGTAACATTTCTCCATCTTAAACCCTAGTCTCACCAAATTGAATTTCCTTAATCTGAAATAGTATTATTACGGATAGGCTTCCATTTATAACCTGTAATTCATGGATCCACCCAATCCATAATCTTGGTGCTGGTTTATAGAGTATGCACTGATAAATTCTGGGTTTTTTTGCAGTGACCAAGTGTTTGAACCCAGAGCTCATTTGGAAATCTCTGGTGTTGCTAGTGGGAAGTAAAAAAACCCAGCACTTCATGCAAATACATAATTGATTACCAGTGGGGCAAATTACACCAGGAAATCTTTGCTGAACTGGGGCTTGAGTCAACTTGCCATCTGGATATATAGGGATCTTTGTCATCTGAATCAGAATAGCCATGACATTACAGCCTTATCACACTCTTCATGAAATAGCTTCCTTAAAAGACTAATAATAATCTCCTTCACTAAAGATGTCTTGCCTTTAGCTTGCTTACTCATGCACTGCTTTACTGAATTCATGAGCACATATTTCCTGGAATAGCTGCCACCCTTCCTAAAACACTTGGTTTCCAGGCCCTGCCCTAATGACTGTCTATATATTTTTATCTTAAGTAGGCATTGGTGCAAAAACTAAAATTCACTTTTTTTTTTTCCCCTTCTTCTTGAGTGAGTGCTCTTCCCCTTAAATTATACAGTCATGCTCTTGCTTTCTTTCTTCCTGCAGGCCAAAGAAACTTCATTATTTCATTTAATATGGAATTTCATTGATGTTCTGGGGCTGGTAAATCTCCACTGTAGTCTCAGCCAAGACAGTGGGAGATTTACAATCCTTCCATTAATGGGAAGAATTGATTCTGTATCTCACACAGCCTTAAGGAGTGTCTTGGATAAAGAGCTTGGGCACCACAGCTGAACTTATCCAACATGGGAGTGATGTGCTAGGTGTCACCAAAGGACACCTAAAACAGGCAAGGAAGAGGAGTTTCTGGTGTATAGATCCCAAAAAGATTTAGGGCTGACCTAAGCAGGGAGCTGGTTGTGGTTGCTGACTCTGATAGGCTTCTTGAAGCCCACTGTTGGGCATTTGGGGAATTTAATATAGAAAATATAGAAAGCGGCTAAAAGCTGTAGGCAGTCAGTCATCTTATGGGGTGAGGAGGTAAGAAATAGGAGACCCGGCTGGGAATCACACCCCTGGAGTCAGGCGCTGGAAGTGAAAAGGAGACAGGATTTCGGTGCTTTGCAGAACCAAAATGAGATTAATATATCTTAAGTAAGGGCTCTTTTGTAATTTGTTTCATGTCTGTGTTTCAAACTCTGTCCCTTTTTGAATTCTTACCCTGATTAAACTATTTTGATGCAGAAATTATTGTAAATTCTGTCTTGGGCACAGTTATCTGGTATAGTGCTTATAGAAATACAATTAATTTGTGTAAATAAGCTTGAAAAGGCATGAGCTGTTTTGAAAATCTGACTGCAATAGCAGTCAGTCTTTCAATGCCAAACACTGGGAGAGGGGAAAACAAGTCCTTAAGTTTCTATCTCAGCTTCTATGTCAAGATTTTCTAACACCTGACACCCTTTAATTTCCTTACCTTTTGATTTTCCTTACTTGACCACTTCTTCCACTTCATATTAGCTTTTCCACATAGCCAGAGGATACACTTTTTAATATATTATTAATTAGACTCTTCAATAAATTCTGATAAGCTCCTTAAATATGCTAGAGAGGAAATAGTTATGAGTTTCCTCTCTAAATGCAAAGCAAACAGGCTTGGATGAATTTAAGCAGTGTCTTTGAAGTTACTCCTGAGGGTATCTGGTATTTGGGATGGCCTGAGCCAGTCGCTGCAAAGGTGTTGTACTACCAATTAACTGAAGGGGGTTTATCCACAAAGCCAAAAGGATACTTGGAGTATGGGGTTCTCGGCTGTTACAGCTACAGCAGCTACTTGTGTTGCTTTTCAAATAATGGCAAGTCTTTGGTATAGCATCTCTACAAAGTATGCATTTGAGGATTTTCTACAGAGCTTACTCTTTTAGGCAGAAAATACAGGTTGTACTGAAAATACATGACGTTTAGAGACTTACGGTGTTGTATCTTAAGACACGAGCATTGCAAACTTAGTCAATGGGTTTTGGAAAGGTTTGTTTCTCTGCAGTCCTGTTGTCCTGTTCTGTGGTTGCGGAAGTGGGAAATTTGTGTAGCTGCAGTCCTGTGTTATATAGTCTTTCATACAATAAATATTTAACCACCAAAATAATATCAGCAAACTAAAGATCAAAGTTAGTTGTTTAATATCTTGCCTATTAAGACAGAAGCTGTAAGATGCTTTTCTTTTTTCCTTCGAGATAAATTTTTTTACACTGCTCCTTCCCCGTTTTTTGATTATCTTGCTGTTGTGTATATTTTTTTATATATTTTTATATATATTTTTATATATAGCACCTTCTTCACTTGAGCTTCTGTTTGTGTTTCAAGTCTTTTGATGAGATATTTCTGTGTTGCCATTGCTGTCTTTTTCAAGAAGGCATTTAACCTCTTGGCTGCAAAATGTCTTATTGCTAGGAAGGTATGTGATTATTAATGAAACTCGCTCTGTTACAGAAGTTTGAATATAGGTATCAACTGGGGCGATGTTGTCCTCATATCCTGTACTCCATAGAATTCTTCTTGTATTGTAAGCAATTTTAGAGGTTTGCTGTGTGTCTTTCATATAGTCGTGTGTTTCTTAGTGGGCTCCTTAGTAACAAAACAAGGTTTAGTCAGCTGGCAGGTGCTTTGTTACCTCTGAAGAAAAGTACAAAGTTTGGTCAGACACACTAGAAAGAGCAAATAATCTCTTCCCTGCTCTTCTCTGTTGGGAGCTTACTGTTTTAAAAATCTCTGAGCTAAGTTAAGAAACACTGTATGCCTGTGTTTAAAATATCCTCTTTACATCATTAAGAAATCTGAAGCTGTCCTTGTTTCACCCATCTTCCCAGGAGAAACTCGTAGAAAATAACTAGGTGTAAGGAACTGCTATGTATTTCCCAGTCCAGTAATCTGCTGACAGAATTTCACAAAGAAAGATGCTGGATCTCCCCAGACCTCCAGGCTGTGTTGTTACCAGTTTTTTTGCACACCTGCTTGCCCAGCAGTTTTTGAGTCATGACTTTTGCAGGTGCAAAACAGCAGCACTGCACAAGGCAGGCATCCCTGGTTCATGTGAGTGTGCAGTAGACAGCAATTTGCATGAGTTCCTAGGATCACACAGCAGGTCTGTCTACCGTCCTGTGTGTCTGCCAGTGTTTTCTAGCGCACCATTTTCATTTGCATTCTTTCTTTAAAGAGCAACTGCTCTCAAATGAGTGGGAAGCTGCCACCAGGGAGTGAGAAGGGTTACTGGCCGTTAGCAACTGGTCCAATTGCTCTCCTTGTTTGAGACCTGTTAGCACATCTATGGGGAAATAGCAGTTACATGTGAAATGTTTTCTACATTCATCAAAGGCAAAACAGAGGAGGATTCCATTAGAAATGCACCATAACAGCCAAATGAGCAAAAGGAGCCAAAGTTCTGTCCAGCCCCTCTGTCCTTTTAACTTTGTCATGCTCCATCTCAGAGATCCAGCTTCCCATTACTTGAGTCTCTGAAAGCCTCTTCCTGCCTTTATTGTTTTGCCAGTTGCTGCCTTCAATTTACTGCACTGATAAGTACTTCCCAGGCTTTAAATGTGTGGTCAAGATATTTCTGAAGCCGACTCATGTTTTGATTGTAGTTGCAGGAGGAAAGGTCAGCAACAAGACTGCTCTCTGCATGGTGAGGCCACTCCTCACACAAGGATAGGTGTCAGTTGTGGGGAGAGGGAAGGTTGTGTGTCATGGGGAGTCATGTACTCACATACATGTGAGGTCACATATGGGATAACAGGGCTGAAGAAGATAAAATAAACATGCACTTAACCTCCCCTCTTCACAAGGCGATACCCTTGCTTTTATTAGATGTGAAGTGACTGCAGTTGTTCTTCAGCTTGGGGAATGCCGGAAACGAGGAAGAGTGAGAAATCAGATATGGTCATCGATGCTGGAAATGATAGCAGGTAGGTAGGAGGTGTTGAAACCTTCCTTCACTGGTATCTGTGACTGCAGATAATAATTTTGTCTTGTCTTGATATAATGCAGCTGCAGAGATGGAAAGGGGAAGAGGGGATTTGTTTTAACATCTTGCTTTTTGGGACACTTAGCTATAACCTCTACTGTTTGGGTGACCAGCACGAGCCTGTAGTGCTTGACATGCCTGAGAAGCTCCATATGTGTCTGCAATTCCTGTGGCATCATTGTAATGTGTGGTGTGGATGTTTGCAGTGTGGCTGTCTGCCAGCGTGGGCCAAGAAAATACTGTGCCGTGAGAAGTTAGTCTATAGCAGGCAATAACTCATAATTACATAATTACATGAAATAAAAAAGCTTCCAAGGGAAAATCAATTTGGAAGCTGCAGGCTTATCGGACAAGAACTTTGATACCAAACATACTGAATTTTAATACAAATTAGAGGCTGTTATATTTCCTCTTGGCCTTAAAATTGAAAAGTGGTGTGAAACTGAAAGCAGACCTGGCTCTTAAAGCTGTCATAAATCTTGAAAGATTTAACAGCTTCAAAAAAGACACTACCCAGGGACTATAGTACTACAGAAGAATTTTGGCTTAGTTAAAAATAAGACAAAATAAGCTTTATGGGGGAAAATGTAGATCTCCGAGCTGAACGTATCAGAAAGTCTAGGTAAACAGAGCCTAGGATTTCTTAGTAATCTAATTAATAAATAAGTGTGATTTTTCTAGTTTGACTTTAAGAAAATATAGCTGGAAAAGATAGATAATATATTTTGTAACAGGTATATGATAATAAATGTACTGGGTCTTTGTCTTTCAGAACTGAAGGGTTGGTTATTTCCCCATACTTTTTTAAAAATAACTAAAAAATTGTTTTTTCTTGGTCTGGTCCAGTCTCATTAAAGGCATGTAACAATGTAACCAGTCAAGAATATATGCTGATAAGGTGTTTTTTTTTCCCCTGACTTGACCTATATGACTAGGTTAGCAAAGCAGACTTATTCATGAAAGACTGTAAAGAACTGTACTCAAGTCTCTGAATAGTGGAGGTAATTGCCAACAGTTTCTCTGGAGGCTTACAGGCATTAGTATAACTTGTAAGAGGTATTGGCAGCGTATTGATTTGGTTTCCAAGAAAAAGATTCTGTTGGAGTATGTGAGCTCTCATTGCTGCTAGCTCTATCCCCTCCTGGATGTATTGTACTTTGATGTTGGAGATCTCTAACATGTCTGAAGGCAAAGATTCTCAGAAGAGCTGCATCCTCTGGTGCCATACATGTTAATCAAATGTCTGATAGTTGTAATTTTATTTTTGCTTTACTGGGAATAGCAAAACAATTTTTGTAACAAATGTACTGGGAAATCTGGCTGAAAGTTATCCTCTTTTTGAAGACAAAGTGAAATCTTCCTTTGGCTCTTCCTTTTAACCTGATGCGTTCTGGACAATTGTACTACCTTGACCCATGGAAAGTGAAACTAAGATATCATCATCATAGTACCTGGAATAACTCAAGGATGCATGTTCAGATTTTACTGCCATTATTAGCTGGAGTTGCCGTTAACAGAGGCAAATGGCCAAAATGATAAATTAAGGAAACAAATATAGAAGTGGATGGGACAAAGCTGAAGTATGGTAGATAACCAGTTCCATAAAATGATAGAATTGCAATTGAGAATGAACCTTTGTTGTTTTTACAACTCCAGTTATCAAGTTTTCCATTATTTTAGGGGGTTTTGAAGTGAAGACACCTAGTTTTCTAGGTTCTAGAAAAAAAAGTTCTAACTGATAATTTCAGTTATCTCAGAAATCATCTTGGTTATATTTCACAGAAAGAGAGAATGTTAAAAAAATGCTGTCTAAGCAACTCAAGCCTTAATCAAGTGACTTTCTGATTACTGAAAGTATTTGATCATGTGACTGTCTATTAGCATTCCTCATGATTTCTGTAAGCTTCTCTTTTATGCTAGGTCAGCACACATTGTACCCCATATGCTGATTTGTTAACTTCTGCAAGGCATTATGTGGCTCTGGTAGTAGTCTGGTAGTGCATATGAGTGGATTCGTGTATCCACCTGGTTTCTTACCTATGGTCCTATTCATTTAACCTCTGTTCCTATAGAAGAAATCTGTTTTCTTTTCTGGTTTCTTACCTATGGTCCTATTCATTTAACCTCTGTTCCTATAGTCGCTCCAAAATCATTTATAATACTCTTTTATGTTAATTGGGTGACCTGTTTTGACCTGTAGCCCAATGGACTCCTCTCTTAAAATTAAGCGTAATGAAATACATTGTGACGATTTTTAACTTTCATACTTTTTTGCTAAGGCTACAAACACTCATCCCTTAAAGGCTACATTGGATGTAATTGGTGAGGTTTTGGCAGCAGGGGCCTCTGTGGGAGCAAACCAGGGGCTGCCCTGTGGCAGACACAGCCACTTCCAGCAGTTGTTGGAAGGGACCCTGTGCAGGCCACTGCTGAGGCCATCAGCCGAGTTGATGGCACCTCTGTGAAAACATATTTAAGGAAAGGTGAAAAATGCTGAGGGGGGGAGAACATGGAGAGAACAAGGGAATGGAGAGGGGAAAGGAAGAACCAAGGGAAGATCCTTCCAGTATCTGAAGGGAGCCTACAAGAGAGCTGGAGAGGGAGGGAGTCATGGTTAGGAAGTATAGTGATAGGACAAGGGGTAATGGTTTTAAACTGGAAGAGGGGAGATTTAGATTGGATAGTAGGAAGACATTCTTTCCTGTGAGGGTGGTGAGGCACTGGAACAGGTTGCCCAGGGAAGTTGTGGATACCCCATCCCTGTAGGTGTTTAAGGCCAGATTAGATGGGGTTTTGAGCAACCTGGTCTAGTGGAAGGTGTCCCTGCCCATGGCAGGGATGCTGGAACTCAATGATCTTTAAGGTCCCTTCCAATTCAAACCCTTATATGATTCTATGAATAACAAGATCAGAGGATGAAGAGGTGCTCTATGTCAGGCGAGGTACTTCCCCGTGGCCTGTAGATAAGCCCATGCCAGAGCAGGTACACCTCTGAAGGGACTGTGGCCCATAGGTGACCCATGCTGGAGCACAGGACAAGAGTGAGAAGGAAGGAGATGTGTACTGAGCCTGACCTCCTGCACTGCTCATTGCCACACCAAAGGGACAGGGTGCCACCTGCAGCAATATCAAGGGAAAAGGAGAGGTGTCCAGAGTGACCAAGCCTGGGAAAGTGGGAGGAAAGGTGTTTTAATGTTTGTCTTCTTTGTTATACCCAAATCAGTAAATAAGTATTTGTGTTAATTTGCATTTAATTAAGTTTTACAGAGATTACACTGGTTTGGGGTAGGTGAATTGAAATGGAGTGGATGAAACCTTACCCCAATGGAGCCTGTAGATCTGTGGAGCCACTAACATGCCCTGTGCAGTGTCCCTTGTTAATATGAGGTTTGGCATTAGCCATCCACCAGCAGTGTTCAGTTAACCATCCTCCTGTCCCCCCTTTTGAAACACAGATGTCCCACTCTGTTTAGTGCCTTTTGAAGTTCCCCTTTGATCCAGAAAATGTGTGAATCAAAGTAACAGGGTACAGACAATTACTGTAGTTTATTCCCTAACTAGTGTCTGAAGGTGTGTAGTAAAGGGAATGAGTACTGATGAGCCACATCGGATGAACCCAAGACTCTCATATTTCGTTTTCATTCTATTCGTGACCCCAGCAAGTCTTGTATCTTGGATTCATGGAGCAGTGTCACAATCTCTCCCTTGTTCTGTGCCCTTCCTCCATATGACAAGCATCATTTGTAAGCCAGATGTCATCCTGCGTCCAGCTGCATGTGATGGTTGAGGTCATGGAATGGGACAGAAGCAGTGGCCTGAGGCTGCCTGACAGCCCAGCACCACTGCCCTTTCCTGCCTAGCACAGCTTTAGCATGTGTCAGATGCTGGAGAAACCTGACTGTGTATATCACTTGCTCAGACTTTTCTAGAAATGGACTTGTGTGTTCTATAATAAAAAACCTGGTACTCACCACCTACAAGAAATATTTAACTGCTTGGAGGGGAAAGTCTTTGGGAGCCATGCATTTGGCAACCTGTGTTGACTTGAGCCCAAACAGATGTCTCAATTGCATCCGTGTAGGCAAAGGTGCAGCCGTTACGTGTCCCAGCTAGGATTCTTATTATGGCATTTACAGTAATAGGTGTGGAGACTAATCACAAGAAAAGGGCCTCATTGTGAGGTCCTCCACTACATTTACATGGTAGCAGATGAACTCTGTTCTGAAGAGCTTGCCCTAAACACATACATGACAGGATAAAGGAAAAAAGGTATAGCAAGGGAAGTTACCCTTAAACCTTCTCAGGCAACTCTCTATTTCTTCTCAGCTTCTTTTTCTGCATACTGCTACTGATTTGATTTCCCTATTCAGCTGCTCATGTTTAGCACTCTTTCTCCAGCAGCCAGGTGGAAGCCGTTTAATGCCAAGCATTCAGTGATATGTTGTGTAGGCTTGGAGAAGGTGGAGACAAGGGGAGGTCTGGTTTACTTAAACCCCCAAGAATGTCCTAATCTTGTAAAGAACATGAGTCTCCTGTGTGCAGGCCTCTGGAAAGTTTATGGGTAAACTGAGACCCATAGAGGTGCCTCTGTGTCAAAGTTGAACTGTTCACGTGTGGCTCTATTCTTTAAGTAGAAGGAAAATAGCCCACTTTTAATTAATGGGGAAAATGCTACATGTACGTTTGCTTTGGCTTGGCTAAAAAGCTGTTTAAATTTCATTTAGCTAAATAAATATTACTCCGTATGTCAAATTTAAGCCTATTTAAACCTGACTTACTGGTTTAGCTTGCACCTGTAACCAATATAAGTTGCTTGAAATCCATGTGAAAGTGCCCACACAGGGATTTGTGCCGGTTTGGTGTTTTAATATTAGTTCAACTGCTGTAACTTGTAGGTGTGGACCTCCCCTTAGTAGCCTCCAGCAGTAAAAGTGATTTCTTTTGGTTTTACTAATGCAGTAGTCAACATTTAAAATGCCTGCAGGCTGCCCACTCTGTTCACACTATTTGGTGCTTTTGCATAAGACCACAGGTTTACTGGCAGGGTACCCTGTTTCTTTTAAAAACTATTGTATTATACCTGACCACATCTGTCTTGGGCACTCACAGCCTACACGCATCTATCAAGACAGCCCACAATAGCACCATTTCAAGACTTCCAAAATGTGGATCACAAAATACAATTACACTGCACAGTAAGTGCTAAGGAAAGTAACTGTGTGCATGTGGCTGTTGGGTGATGGCAAGACGTGGAAGGAACTCTGTCTTGTAGTTCAGCCCATCACAAACTTCTGCCCTCTGGGCACATCAGTCAGAGGTTTCTGCTTTCCCACTAAGCAGGAAGTGTACATCCTGTAGTGGTGATATTTCATGATATGCCTGATACTATGGCATGATTCATAGGAATATAATGGTTGTATCTATTACCTAAATGAAAGGGGTCTGTAGGCTTTGAGTGAACAGTAAGTCTTATATTCATCATTTTCCTACCATCCTTCACCCATTCATGACTATTGCTCTGAAGTCCCTTCCCAGCATGTGGCAGGTTCCCACCAGGACTTGTAGTGGAGTCTGTCATTTCAAGTGGCCTGATTAAGAAACAGGAATGGATACCGTTGGAGGATTGTGTGCCTCCTGTGTCTTTAATAGCCTCTGTTAAAAACAGTAAACCAAATAGGATTTATAATTCCATTATAAGGCAAAAGTGTATTTTTTTAGTATCATTGTAGTATGCAATCGTATGCAATCAGAGTTACATTAGGAAACACCTGGGGGCAGAGATTCTCCAAGTTATCTCTATGTGGAAGTCCAACAGCACCTTTGGCAATCAATTTTTTAATAGTAACCACTGTATTATATACATATGTCATACTTATATATATATACATATTATTATACAGGTTTGTATATACATTATATACATGTATTATTGTATGTATGATTTTTTTGTGCTTTTGTGTTGGGCCATTGACTATAAAAATATAGTTTATTTAATCAATCTGGATGAAATTTATAGTTGTATTTTACTCATGCATCTCTAGAGGTGTTGATGTGTTTGGATACCATTGTGGCATGATATAGACATTTATTGTTCTAGTAGAACAGCAGTGCTTCATCACACAAATAATGATGTAATGGTTGTGGTTGTTGGAGTCTGCAGTCAGGAGACGTGATATCAGGTTTTGGCTCAGCTGTGGGTATGTGGCTTAGCCCCAGTCAGCCAGTTCTTCCTCCAGTGGAAATGTTTCAGTCTTCTTTTAGAAACATTATGAGAATAAAACCTTTTAGTGGTCAGATAGGCTGTTTGGAGGGATAGTACTGTAGCATTGAGATCTAGGTAACTACAAGTAGCTGTCCTATAATTTTTAGAAATACTGCAGTTTTACACAGAGCATTACTTAATAATTACTATATGGCTGCCTTTTTATTGTTGCCGACAGAAGACAGAGATTATATTCTCCTATGCTGTTTATTATGGAGAATGGTAATACTAACGAAACTGAAAAGCCAGATCAAATCTCTCCCCTCTTACATCTCATGTTCAGCAATTTTCAAAGGTTAGGCAGAAAACTCTTCTCAATTCTATTTTGTGAAGAGCTGACTAAAAATATTTTGAAATAGACAATGAAAAATTTATTTTATTTTTCTCATCTTGAAAAAAGACCTAAGTCAGATGAAGTTGGAAGAGCTAGATATCTGGTTCTATGAAAAATCAAACCTGTAATTTAAGCACTTAGGGAATGATTTTGGGATGATCAAAAAGGATAAAAACACTGTTCAGCTGCTGGCTAACTCTCAAAACAAGTAGACCAAGCAAATGCTCTACTGGCCTTTTTTCACTTTAAGTATATAAACAGACTAAGGAAAAAAAACTGCACCTAGGGTAACCCTGGCTCATGTGTGGCCTGACCAGCAGGTTAGAGAGCTATGCATCTACCTGTATTCTCTTTCTGGTCCACTTCAGACAACTTTGGGGTTTGTGTGATGGCAGAGCTTCAGCGGGAGGAGTTGATGCTGCCCAGCTTAGCCCCAGAACTAACTGTTAGGATACTTCTGCTACAATGCCAAGCACGGGTTTAAAGCCAAGGATCACTGGGTACCCACCTTCCCCTTCTTCTTGGGTGAGTGCTCTGCATAAACTGTTGTGTGAAAGGAATAGTTTTGCCCCAGTTCATTGCAAATTGGAGCTCTGCGTAATTCCCGGAAAAACAAACATGCATTCCTTCAAAAATGGACTCTGCACCATCAAATTCATAAGTACTTTCTTCTGGCTTGGAGAGAGGCACTGGCAGAGCAGGACTGAATGCTTATGCCTCTCTGCTCATGTTTCCTGTTGGCTGACCTGGGCTGCTGCAGCATCGTGTGTGCACTGACTTGTAGAAACTCCCTGCTCAGTAAGCTGTGCTTATTTTCTGCAGGGTCATTTTCTTAGCTTCAGGGAAAAGTGTGTCATGTCTTAACCTATTGTTGGATGGGACCAAAAAGAACCTAGCTGCAGAAACCCATCTGAAAATAATAATGTCTTTGGCTGAACGGTATGTTTTGAAGGTCTTGCAAGCTAAACACTGCTGCATGCTTAGAGCAGCTTGAGCCCCACAAGACTCTGAAGCTTGTCTGTAGAGAATTATCTAATACAGGATACTTTTCCAGGTGCTGGGATGCAATATGTTGTGCTTCTAGAAGGTCCCTGACCAGTCAGTGGTCTTCTAAGTGGATCTGAGGTGCAGGTGGGATCTAGTGTAGGCCAGCAATGAGCAACTTGCATGTGCCAACTCTATTTCAGAGGTTGAGAGACTTTGCTGATGTAAATACAGGCCAACCTCTTCTTGTTGACCTCAATGCCTGGGAAGCAGACTGGGCACGGTCAGTTCAGTAGTGCAGGCCTAGCCTGAGTGAGCAGCATTTTCTCCTCTTTCTGGGAAGTGGAAATTGTGTCAGGGTACATTGCTGAGGATGGAGCACACCTGCCCGTGTCATGGGTGTGAGCTAGATGGCTGAGGTGGTACCAGCGAGGCCAGCAAAGCTGCCAGTGCCCGGTGTCCCTTGAGTGGATGGACTACAATGATGTCTGTAGGGCTGCAGGCTCAAAGGGACCTAGCTCAGAGCACTCCTGGAGACAGTAGCATTTGGGAGGGGGTCAGGGTAAGTTAGTAAAAAAGGGTGAAAGATGCCAGTTCTACCAGGACTCAACTTGCAGTACAAGGTCTGTGATACGGTAGGTTTTGTGAATGAATCATTTATATCTTCATCAGTGCTTTGCATGACCAACATAAAAAAGTTATGTGCAACAACTCTGGAAAGAAATGTCCCAAATTCCTGAACTCTTTCACTTCAAGGACTCTACTCTGCTTTTTTTCTAGAAAGGTTTCTGGATGTACTTTGTAATTGTTTGACACATTTCAAATGCTTGTTATGGTCAGGCAGTAGTGGGGCTTAGTCACAGATAAACAATAAAATACTGAGTTCTTCTCTTCTTTAAATACAACCTGTAAAATTAATTCTGAAAAATTGAAACAGTATTTTGTACATCTTTCAGGTAAATGGATGTTTGATAATTAAATGCATAGTAGATGTACAGTACAATTTAGAAGTTTCTGTATGTGCTCAGCTTTCTGTGAGTGTTCAGCTACTGTGGGAAGATTTATCTTAAGAAGCTGTAGCGACTGATACTAAGGTTCTTTGAAAAATCGCCTCCTAGTTTAATGTTTGCTATCAACTTCATTAAACATTTTATGCAGTCTGTTCTAATTAAGACCATTACCACTGGTAACATTAGGGGGGAAAAATGGTTATGCTTTAAAACATAAAAGCAAGGTTACTAACAAAAAGTGACTTATCAAGTGTAAATAAAATGACCTGAACAAAATGTGCGTCATTGTACATACATGCCCTCATTTACCATCTGGTTTCTGTTTTATGACCCCTGCTATGGATTTATTTTGTGCTAGTGGACACACAGTTGGACAGCACTTAAAAACACAAGCTGGAATGTAGGGAAATCTTACAGCAGTCTTTCACGTGCTTTGTATCGTGTTGGGAAAAAACAGTTTATAGAAAATATGAGTCAAACTATAAACATTGCATCCTGATAAGTCTCCCATATAATCAAATAATTATGATTTCTTTTACTTTCTTCAGATTTTCTCTGAAGTCCAGCTAAGAATGCAACCAACAACAAAGTGAAAAAGCTGTGCAGCTGAAGAAGAAGCATTCGTCTGCTTGGTGAAAATGTCTATTACTTTTTGACATCGATTAAAGGACGATGGGGTCAAACAGTATTGGGAAGGCTGCAACATTAGACGAGCTTTTTAATGCTTGTATTGAAATGTTTGGTATGCTTTTTTGATATTTTACTTTGCTGTTCTTGAAATGAATCTTGTAATATAACCCCTGCTGTTCTTTAATTTAGCCAGTCTTTCCCCTGGCAAACAACATTTCTGTTCTGTAAAATTTTCCATGTTTCATTTTGGCCCAGAATCACATGGTCCAGACTTTTAATCATATGCACACTGTATTAAATTTTCTTAATACAGATGATGTACAGTGAAGGGTATAGTAGTTTTTAAAATACTGGCCTTCACCAAAAGAAAGGTTTAGTTGAATTATTCAAGGGGTTATTTCTGGCATTAATCTCTTGTCTTGAGTGGTTATGCAGTTGCCTTTCTGACCTGTCTTTTTTTTGAAAGATTTTCTGAATCATCACGCAATACTTGGCAATAGTATGACTTAAGGCTCATGTAATCTTTTTACTCGTATTAAAGCCTGAGGTACCAGGTCTGAGGGAGAGAAGTGATAGAATAGACCTTGATCCATAACACTGTTAATCATGACATTTGTCACATTGCTGTCAGATGAGTTCATGGATGGGCTTAATGCTTTGAAATGAGGCCTTAATTCACAAAACTACATTTAGATCCTCTTAAAATGCAGGACAGCTTTTGATTTGAACAAGGTATTAATTATTTATTTTTTTCCCATGTGGAGAAAAGCAAGTATCTAAAGGTGTGAGAGATGAAAATTTAAGGGGCAGATCTCATTACTGCATCCCTGTATATCCATGTTTGCAAACCTCCGTCAAACCTGTTGTTCTAAATACCTAATGAAAGGTATCAGAGCCCATTTACTTGTTGTCTTTCGGAAGTAATGCCTTTCTTCCTTGTATATACATTCTCTTGACAAGTGTAGTCTGTGTGTGGTTCCCATTACATGCATGCACGTCATCTGCTGTCTTTCAAAAGAGTGACAGAGAATAATGTAAGATTGCAGATATTGAGAAACACCAATGGTCAGCCAGCCTGACAGCAAATACCTCTTTCTGTAGTTTCAGCAGTTACATTGCAAAGATGCAATGTCTGTACAGCAACTGGAGAGGGGACCCTGGGCACAGATGTGAGGTGCTGCTTTGGCATTGAATTCTTTGAGGCAGATTCTTTTTTTAGCAATCTGGTTGTTAACATAAAGCTATAAAGCTGCAATAAAACAAATACTGGAAGTGGTTGTATGTAAATAATCTCCCCACCGTTCTGGTGGATTAATTTTGTATTTGTTCTTTGGATTACTGGTCTTTGTATAACGTTTAGCACAGGGCTGTCCATACCTCATTTTTCTGGCTAAGGCCTGTTATCTACACTGATGTTTTTGTTTTTTTTTACCTACCAATACAATCTAGCAGTAGATATCACTAAAGGAGCATTTGTGCTCTTTGGTTTTCTTTCCTACCTGTTTGGTAGATAATGACCCAACATTTCCACTTCTGATCCTTTTTCTCTGACTTAACTTGAAGAATGAAGGCTCCTCTCTGTTCATGAATAATGTAGTTAACTCATTTTTTTCTCCTTTGCAGATGACAAAGGAAATCAGTGCTCCAGCCATTTGCCAAGAACCTTTCTTTTAATGCACCGGTGGTATCTGCCTTCCACAGAGCTGGCTGGCAAGCTTCTGGCCACATATCCTTTCAGGAAGTCCTACAAATTGATATTAAAACATCAAAGGCAGATTGTTTCTGTGACTGTATGTAAAAAAGTGTCAATTAATTAGTGACATCTTTCTGCAATTAGTTGTGGGCATTTTCGATATTTCAAGTTTGCTGAGGCATACTTGGAATAAATGGAAATATATTACCAAGACAACTGGTCCAATATATAATGGCCAGTTGGCCTTGGACTAGCAAGAACTTTCAGTGATAGCTAAGAACCTACATGTCATCTATACCTCTTAAATACTTCAGTAATCAGAAGCATTATCATACTTGGTTAACCAGAGCTGGCAAGAAATCATTCAGGAGAACATTCGGAATAGTATAATAAAGGCATTTTTGCTAGGACGAAGAACAAAGTGGCAGCCAGGAAATAGTGTGTCCTGAGATGCTGTGAAAGTGAATAAAATATCAGAGCATACTGTCATTATCTCCAGAAGAATAGTTTGATACTCTTTTTATTCAGCTGATCTAGTGTCACAGTCTTCTGTGGATAAAACCAACATTACTGAATCAAGACATGCAAAACTTTCTTTAACAAGCCTACATATAGAGATGCCAATGGGGAGAACTGCAATGAATTCAGATTAAAAATCTGCTATTTTATGAGGTAAGCATGCTTCTGGTCCTCTAGCATTTTTAGGTTTTACGCTTCTGTGACTACTGTAAATGTAATTTCTTTTTTGTGTGGATTAAAAATAAACCATGGAAATATAAAGCTTTTCTTTTTTCCTTTTTTTTTTTTTTTTAAACTTGGTCTCCAGTCCATAGTAAAGAGTGAATTTCTGTGCTTTGAACAATTGTTTAAGTTGAGCCATCCTGCCTTTAAAAATATATTTAACTGCACTGAACTAAAAAGCTGATTGAAAACTTGTGTTGTGATTTACTTGGTGTTTGAGTGTGAGACCTCTTAGAGTGAGACTAGTTCAGTGCTACACCGAGGAGAGACACATTTTGCTTCAAGATGTAGTCTGTTGTGATAGGGGAAGATTGTCCCTGGGCTGTCAGCTTCAGTTCATGCAATCCCTACATAATGTATGGAGACAGGAATGTGTTAGTGATGCCGAAGCTATTACAGGTTGGATGAGTTCTGATCCTTGCACCCACTGCCTCTGACTTGGTTTCTGTGGCAAAGCTTTCATGTGTTGGGCTGTGTTTGTGTAGGAACATTTCTCTGTAAAAAGAAAGCATGAATTTTTAAGTTAACATGATATAGCCTGCTTCCCTCAAACAAATGTTTTTTCCTCCTTCCTCTGAGCTAAATTATATCACTGTGAAGAAAGGCAAGGGGGGTTGTTGAAAGCAGGATTGATAAAGCCTTTTCCATACCCCCTTGATAAACTATGGAGGAGACATCTCATTTACATGATTATTGTGGTAGAACTGCTACTCAAATTCACATTTTTATTTTCAGTTAAAAATCTTTTCTGAGCAGACAAAGTGTCTCACTTGGACAAGGGATGAGACAAGTGTCATTTGGATGTCTTTTGTGTGTGTCACCTGAGGCATCACTTTAATTTTGCATTTCAAAAGAATGCTGTTGTGTTGTGCTGTGGTGAGTTAATCAAAGGAAATTATATGATAAAGTGGGTTTTTCCACTTCAGTTTCGCAGATAATCACAGCAGCAACAACTTGGAGTCGTCCACACTCTCTGCCCAAAACAACTGGGTCTGAAGTAATTATAAGTCATATTGAATAAATTGTGAATATATATATATGTGCAGCCACTGAATGTTAAACCTGAATCCCTGGACATCTTTGAGACACTGTCTATGTATTTCAGATACTGGATTTTGGAATTTCCTGCGGAGTTTAACTTGGATCTTGGGCTGATTCGTTTGACTGAAGAATTTCGAGAAGTAGCCAGCCAGCTTGGATATGAGGATCATATTCATCTCATTGATATCTCCAGCATGTAAGGATGTTATGAGCATCACCCTCCCTCTCTCTCTGTCTCTGTAACAATAGAATTCTAGTTCTGTACAAAATATAAAAATATTAAAGCTCATGTTGATCTTAGGAGAACAAAATAGCAGTTACAAAAAGATTATATTGGCTTCTAAATTTGACATTACTAAAAATTTGGGATTCTAGTTGTAATACACAGTAGAATATTCTTATCTGTATGTACATTTTTAATATAAACAGGAAAGAACTAATTTTCCCGACAAAGCTAGTGCCAATTAAGTGATTAATATTACTATTTTCCTATAATTTTTCTTACAGAATGACAAGCAGTGCAATGAGTGGCATGTTGTGTAAATCTTGTATTTTCTCAGAGAAGCTTTTTGTTCTCTCGTCAGTAACCGCTTAATTTTTTTTAATGGCTTTCTGTAGTTCTTTCCTATGATTTAACTAGATAATCTCTGGCATTCACATTTGTATATTTATCGCATCAGAATAATTACTGTGCTGTTTCCTTGACACGCTGATATGAAAGTTATCTTTAAAGATCACCAGACAGGCTCTTGTATCTCACCTGATGTTGCAGATTATCTTTTAAAATATGGCATATGCATAGTGACTTTTCCTTATTTAAAAATGTCACAATAACCTGGAAGGACAACATTACGAATCTCAATGAAGGTTGCAAGACTTCCTGCAAGAACAGTACCAGTGAAATCACATGAATATCATCTCTTAAATCTTTACTTTAAAACATTGTTTGCAACCTCTTTGTGCTCTCTGAAGTGCTTCTATTGTATTGCTTGCAAGCGAATGTTTTGCCTTTTTGTCCAACCACTTCTTACTGTTTTGTTAGCTGTTTGTCTGTTTCTGCTATTCTGTTATTTCATGTACCTGTGATCTTAGAGAGTATAAATTAATCCTTGATGTTACTCAAGTCTTTTTTTATTTTTTATCAGAATTTGATGTGAACTGTTCTTCTTGTATTCCCGAGCCATTTTTTAATTATGGCTTCCTGTATCATAGAGAAAAATACGTTGTCCTTTTGTTCTGACAGAAACCTACTATGATTTATCATTTGCAGCAGTGCCTCCAAAACTCTTATCTTCTGTTATGCAGAAAACTCCTGATCTGTTTCTTAGTAATTTTATAATATGTATGCAGAGCCCTTGCTACACTCACATATACCCAAACAGAAATGGAATTGTACCTATTTTCTGTTGCAGTCCTTCCTATGACTGGATGAGAAGAGTCACACAGAGGAAGAGGATTTCCAAGAAAGGAAAAGCCTGCCTGCTGTTTGACCATCTGGAGCCCATTGAGCTTGCTGAACATCTCACTTTTCTGGAGCATAAATCTTTTAGGAGAATTTCTGTAAGAAGCCTACAAGTTTGTCACTTGCAATTAGGAGCCTGTCTTTAAATAGAGTGTTCACCTGGTTTAACACATACGACTTTTTCTCCCTCAAAATTTCAGTGTAGTAAATCTTTATAATGCTGTGATGTACATAGCCATGGCTGCACCAATGCTTACTTGATCTTTTTCATGACTGATGAATTTTGTGGAGAAATTCTGGGAAAAAAAAATCTGCTAAAAGCTATTGCAGCCATGTGTTGCAGTAATTGATTAAACTAATATTATTGTTCAAAATCTTCAGGTGGGTTGTTTTTTTTTTCCCTCTGAGGAAATTAGCTAATTACTTTTCAGGAAACATCAGAGTCCGTGCAATGAATAATTTTTGAAGAGACTGAAATTCTCCATTCACTCCCAATCACTTCCCCATTTACTCCCAATCACTTCTTCAGAAACGGTCCTTTCATTTGCCAACTTAGGACCAGAAGGCAATATAGGTTGAAAGGGATCTCAGGAGGGCTCTAGGCTCCTGCCCAAGAAGGGTCAGCTCTGAGACAGATCATTTTCCTCAGGGACTTCGCCAGTGGGATCTTGAAAACCTGCAAGAACAGAGGCAGCACAGCTTCTCTTTCCTCCTGCTCCCACTTTGGCTGAGGAAAATTCAGATACAGTTGCTTCTTTTCACACAGGATTATACATGAACAAGAAGCAAAAATGGGTGAACATGAAAGTAAAAGCCGAAGGGAAACAAATGAGTAACACAAATGCCAAAAGATTTCCAATAGCAAATACCTATATGAAAAGGTAACATGATGACACTGTATCTGGTAGCAAATGGAAGCAGTAAGTTCTCAAGATGACAAGTTCTCTTCAAGCAAATAAATTAGACTTTTATTCAAGTATTCAGGAGCAAGAAAAAACCCAAACTCAAAACCTAAGAAAAAGATATGAGGTTTTTTGTTTGTTTCAAAAGAGGAAGGAAAAAGGGATCAATGAGGAGCTGAGACCAGTCTAAATAGAATCACTTTTGATGTCATTTAATAATGTTCAAAGGTTTATTACTCTAGACTTCAAGGGAAAACACCCTACCGTGATCTGTGCAATGCGAACCTCAAAGAAGGAGGGAAGGACAAGAAAAAAAGGGATGGATTTCTAAATAGAGTGAACATATATTTTAATTTCTTTGTGAATTCGAGAAAGAAAACTTGGACCTGCCATGAGTTTTCTTTTTTCCTTGCTGTTTCTAATTTGTCTGGTAATTCTTCAGCTAGAATATTGCTATCTCAGATGTCTTTCTGCAGCCAATTAGAATTAATTAATCTTATACTATCTTGCAATGCAATGAAGAGGTTTGAAACATTGCTTGTTTATATGAGATTGGTAACCACAAAGTTGTAAGGATAGTACATTTCCAGGAAATAAAGTGAAGAGCACACCTCGAAACATAGAGGTTGAAAAATGAGCCCAGTACCAAAAATGTAATTTAAAGAGCAATTAAGAACTGCTAGAGAGAAACAACTAGCATTTATTTGGAGGTACCAGTGAGATCGGGTGATTTTCTGTAAACTGTTTAGAAATGTAAGAGTGTCACTTATTTTTGCAAGGTAGACAAAAGGATTATCTCAAAGCTATGTAATTGTGAAAGATTGTGAGTGTGAATGCTGCCTTTGGTTTTACCTATTTAAAAAAATGAGGGAGGAGAAGGAAAGGTAGTGTTAGCTATAAGAGAAAACATTTAAAAGTGTCTGAACACTGAGATACTGTTTATCTGCAGCTCTGAGAGGACCATCTGCTATGTAAGAACATGTTCAATCATATGGTCTTCTAGCAGGCAATTTTTGGTCAGCTAAGACCAAGAAACCCATGTTGGCTGTCATTGCTGTCAACTCCCTGCACAGGCTGAAGTTATGTCATAAGCTTCTGAAAACCAGTCCCAAAGGGACAGCTGAAAAATGTTTTCCCAATATTTACGGAAATCTAATTCTTGAGAGCGGTAGCTCTCTCATGTAGAACTATGTCCGTGAATATACGGGGACTGAACAATAACATAAAAGGAAGCAAGATTTAGCAGAAGTAGCTCCTTGTGCTACAGTTTTGGGGTTTTTTTTTACACGGGAGGAAGAAAATGGGTGCATAGTTAGCTTCTTGGGATGCAATTCCAGCTCCTGTGAAGGATGACAGAGCTCTGTTGATTTCAGTGGGGCCAAGATTTCCCTCTTTACACCACCAATGGAGTTGATCAGGATATTGGAGTGGGATGAAAGCTCTTATTTATATGCTTCTTGCTAGATAATTCCTGTAGAGTATTATGCCATGAGGATGTGAACTGAAACTTCACAGAATAAAACCTTTTAAGTGTTGCATAAATTATGGAAAGTATGATTCCATGGAAATAGTAGTCATGCTTGTCATGCATGCTGCTGTTTTACCTGACACACAAACACCGAAGTTTTAACTTGACATGTAAATAATAAAAAAAAACTACCACCACCTGCAAACTTTTAAGAAAAAACTGATGGTTGGCAGGGTCTGCTGATGCTGGGTGTTGGTCACTTTCTAAATAGGAGGAACTTTAGAAGGAAAAAATTATCAAAGCTTTAATTTGATTCTTAAGTAGTCTGCCGTTTTACTGAAAATGCCTTTCCTCTTAGTTCACAGACTACCAAAGCTATGTGATCCATGGCTGCTTGGAGAACAATCCTACTTTGGAGAGATCTATTGCTTTATTTAATGGCATCTCCAAATGGGTCCAGCTCATGGTTCTCAGCAAACCAACACCCCAACAAAGGGCAGAAGTAATCACAAAGTTTATCAATGTTGCACAGGTAAGTCTCACATATGAGTCTTCTTCCTCCATTTTAAAGCAATAATAGAAACAGAGATTACAGTGATCAAATGCACTGGATGCACTTCATGTCCTTTCCTCAGTGAACAGCCTCTTCAACATCACTGCAGGTTATTTGCTCGGGTGTGGTATGTCTGCATTTTTTAACTAGCAGGCATAACTATATAAATAATTTTGCTTTGTGGCATTCCAGTTAAAAACTGTCACTACGGTGTGTTTCTTGGAGCTCACAAATTGAAAAAATAAATGCCGAACCATTCTGTTACATCCCCTGGTTTAGTGATTTCTGCTTTAGCAGTGACAGGTAGTCTCTTTTTGCTTGTAGTGTGTGTCACTGGATAGCTGCCTCATGTATTTCCTTGAATTTTAATTATGCATAATCAATCTTCCCTACAGAAGCTCCTTCACCTCCAGAACTTCAACACACTGATGGCAGTTGTGGGAGGTCTAAGCCACAGTTCTATTTCTCGCCTGAAAGAAACTCATTCTCATCTGTCTTCAGAAGTCACAAAGGTATAGTGGACTCCAGAATATAGACATGTTGAGCAGAACATCACCTCTTTGAGGTCTGGTTGGTTCTGCTGTGCAGGTATCTCACCTGCATAGTATTTGGATTGTGGCAGGTCATCCTAAAAGGCACTTTGTTTGTATTCCTCTTGGTGGAGAAGGATCACCTCATGGAGACCCTCTGCTTGATTCCCTGTGCCAGAGAGAAAATTAACACTGTCGACACCCTGACATGAGTTGTGCTCATTTAAACCAGATTAAGGAAATGCTATGAATGCTCTCACAGAGACTTGTTTCTCTGACTATTTGTAGGACTGGAACGAAATGACAGAGCTGGTTTCTTCCAATGGAAACTACTGCAACTACCGGAAGGCTTTTGCTGACTGTGTTGGCTTCAAAATTCCTATTTTAGGAGTTCATTTAAAAGACTTGATTGCTGTCCATGTCATTTTTCCTGACTGGATAGATGAGAACAAAGTTAACATAGTGAAAATGCAGCAGCTTTCCATCACCTTGACTGAACTGGTTTCCCTGCAAACTGCCTCTCATCATTTAGAGCCTAATATGGATTTAATTAACCTGCTAACCGTGAGTATTGAGCAACAATTCACTTCAGTGATTCAGAGGCTGAATGTCAATAGGAATTTTCATATCTTTAGAGATTAGTGCACACTGTTATCCCAGCTTTGAAATAGAAAAGGGAGAAAATACAAAACAGAAACAAGTTCACAAGGTGTGAGTAAAGTCAAAGAGAGTTTCATTACTGCAGTATGTGACAGCTGGAAGCAGCAATAAGATTGTTATCGATTAATTATTTTAAGGAAGACAGAAGGAGGACTGTATTTGTGTTAGGAGAAGTAAAAACTAAGTTCTGACTATAAACTGAGGCTTATGTCTCCTGTGCAAAGATCAGGTTATCTGTTGACATGGACATAAAAGTGAAATTCCAGTTTGGCCATCGCTGTGTTCCTGCTCCGCTGGGCTTTGTGTACAACATAGTACTCTTTCGGTCCAGTAAATAAAAATGCTCTTGAAGGGTGTTCAGCACCCCCTGCAACTCTCGCTCTTCCCCCTCCCCTTCCCTGTCGGCAGTGGCTACATTTGGGAAGTTTGAAAATTGTATACACACATTACAGATATAGATTTGAATGTCCTGTTTCAAACCAAAGGCAACTGAGATTTCAAAAAGACTGAATAAAACATATTTTTTAAAAAAGTTGCAACTGACAATGCTAAAATGAATTAATCTTGAGTCCCCTTTTTGATATGTAGATAATGCCTTTCATTTTAATAAATACTACACTGTATCTCAAAACACACTGAAGTATGGAGCCTGAACCATCAGGCCAAATCCTGTTTCTATTGCAATTTGGTCGTTTTAGTACTGAACTTAACTGCAGCAGTGTTTGACCCAACTCACAGGAAACAAACAGTGTCTTGGAATTAAAGCTAGAACCTGTGAAACTTGAAAAAAAAAAGGAATATTATATGTTATAAACCAGTTGATGTTGCAAGCATATAAAAGCTACCTACTCACCTGAGAGTAGTCTGAAATATGTCACGTTAGGTAAAGTGTTTTCTTAACATGTAATCATTTTATATTGTTTCTATTCTTGTTTGACTTTTGTCTTTCAGATCACAAATCCAGACTGCTCTCCTTAAATCAGTAGAATTCTTTAAAAAATAAACCTATAAACAAGCAGGGTCTGTGTGTAATTAGGGCAGATCTCTGGCCTCTTACAGTGTTTATTTTGTTGGATAGCATGAACTTTGAATTTACTCCCTGGGGAGGTGGGAACCAAATTCCAGCTTTTCCTCAGTCAGGTCACGGACTTGAGGTGACTCTCGTTACCTAGATCATTGTACATAAATGCCTTAACTTGAGGACTATTGGGCAGGAACTTTGTATTTTTTCTTTTCATGCTTTGCTTTAAAATGCTCAAAAATGTGCATATCTAGAAATTAAGCAGAGATTGTAGTTTGTGGTGGATTTATGCTGGGACTGATCAGGTGCAGGAGTTTACACTATGGAGGCTGACAAATAGGAGTCTGAGTTTGAAGCAACCAAGACGGTGCAGATATACCCATGGCTTCATTATAATGAGGAATGGGAAAGTTTGGGGGACCAGGAAAACCTTCTCCTGTTGCACTTTGTATGGAGCTGGGAACAAGTTCTAATCACAGCTGGGACAGGAGGGATAAGGGATTGTGTATTGCCCACTGCAATACCCACTTAATGAAACTATTAGACTATAAAGCCAGGTATTTGTTCTAGTAGGCATTGAGAAGCGCCTTCTTATCTTGTGCCACTCTTTCCCTCCCTTGCTTGTTTCTGAAAGTTCATAGTTTCTTACAAGCTTGGCTGCGAGTAGGGGGAAGTAGAACCTCAGGTTTTAGAGAACCGAGCAATAAGAAACTGAGCCCAGAAGGACGGAAATTAAACAATGTGAAGTGAGACATGGAAGCTGAACCACTGCTGACATTTTCATTAGCTGCTCTTCTCTGTTTTGGGTGACAGCCCACTTTCCAAAAAGAGCGGAAAGTTTCAAATTTTTCTGTGGCCTTGCAGGTTGATTACCATCATTGTATTTTACCATTTTTAAAATATTTTCCTTGCTGTCTTTGATTTTAGCAAAATTATTTTGATTTTATTTATATCTACGTTATTTTTGTAGATGTAAATTATATCTACATACTATTTAATTCAGTATATTTCATTTGTCAGGAGAAGCAATTGAGCATGAGACAAGTACTTTTTCACTTACTATGCAGTTACTATAATTGTGTTGATTCTGGTTACAGTTGAGCCAATCTGATTGTGCATAAATGAAACTGCATGCTGCAGTGTTGATTGCAGACCTGATCATGGGTTAAAATTAACTTGAACTGCTTTTTACCTATTATCGTGATTCGGTGGTGGTACCTTTCAGTAATGACGGAGACAGCCATAGGTATCTGTGGTATTCAGCTGTGGATATCCTAAAACCTTTCAAGGGTAATTCTGTTTTCATGGTAGTCACTGGAAGTGTAGTTGTGAGCCAATTAGGTTTGATAGATTTGTTTTAAGGTGGTGACTCCTGGAAAGGATAAAAATAAATTTCTACAGAAGGTTCCTGGACCTGAATTTTGGTACATCTCATGATATGAATATTCTCACGATATGAACATTCTCACTTTTCTTCCCAAATGTAGGTTTTATCTACATTTGTACATATGAATGCATTACAGTATTTTTTTTTTTAGTGGTCTCTTAATCTTAAACAGTAATAAGGAATTTACATAGTCGGTGAAAAGTTTTTGTCAATCTTTTTGTTAAGAAGAAAGTTTTAAATTATAGGCTGGGGTCAGATAAAGATGAGAAGAAAGCTAGGATTGAAGCCCAAAGCTGTCAAGAACTGACTAAAAATACTTGACCTTGCTACATGCAAATGGCCTTTTAGCAGATTTAGCCTCCCTTGCTGCCAAAGTCATCCTCAGTATTCAGAGCCTGAAGAAATAACTATTCTATTTATTGCTAGGTCTTCCTTCTCTAATGTAAACTGCAAATTTTTTTCTCATCTTTAACTTAGAGAAACTCCCTTTCAAAACCAGTAAATGCATATAAATGTGTAGAGTGCTTTAGTGCTTTTCATTTGCGTGTGATCTGCTGACCCAATTATTTGCTCACTTCTGCTGTTTTTCCATTAAGCCTCTTCTATCCAGGCAGGTTTTTGGTAGGTGTTTTGACCTGATAAGCAATGTGTAAATCTTTTGCCTGGCCTCTGTCCCTTGCAGTATTGCCTTTTACACCACATTTAGCAAGTGCTAACAGCTTGGCCTGGACTTGCTTGACAGGTAAATCACAGGGTGCCAGTTAGCTAGTCCAACAACTTGCACAAAAAGATAAAATGGATATCTCATGGACTAAGTGGGCATCTGGGAATGTGCCCTGGTTTTTCTTTTCCTTGGTGGATGCCTATCCACTCTGAGGGAGCTGATACCTTTCAAGTATTTTGGAAATGGTGACATCTGGGGAGACTGTGTTAAGAGCTATGCAGTGAGAGCTAGCTCAAAACCTGGAGCCAGGGCTTGGTAGTAAACTTCAGGCCACTTGGTCAAGATTCTTGTGGGCATTTTTCAGGTGCTGTTGTGCATTTAGACCTACAGGGTGAATGGGGAACAAGTAAATCTCTCTGGCTTCAGTGGTAGCTGCTGAATGATCAGCATTTTGGAAAACTGGGCTCCCTCTTGCTTTATATATCTGCACACAAACTTAGAAGTCTGCCTCTCCCACATCTTAGTGTTGGCATAAAAAAATCAACTGCTAGCTCACAAAATTTTAGCTCTGAACAAATAGCTAAAAGAAGACAATATTTAGCATGGAAGGTAGAATGACTTATATGTGCAAAAGGAGAAAATGTGCCTTGACTCAGCTGCCAATGAGCCAGAGTATGTTACAGGAAGAGGGATTCACACCTTAGTGTCTCCTTGCTCTTCGTCTGTGTGGTTCTTCCTCCTTTTCCTTCTTTGTTGGCCACACTCACTCTATCTCCACTGACTCTATACCCGATTCTGTACCAGTACCTGACACCCAAAACTTGGAGCTAAGGAGAAGTGAAAGAGGACCTGAGCACAAGCTTGGCAGTGCACCAGAGAGGAATAATAGTTCTAATGACATTTTCAGCATTAGAAAACTTACATTTGGTAAGGATGCTTATGGGGTTTCTTTACCTGCTATGCAGTATTTTCACATTGTTTTTCTTTCACAATATGAATAAAAGCCTGTGGGTAAATATTTCATCACTTTCTGTGGGCTGGAAGATCTCAGTCTCTCAAATAGTCTATAGTGTATTTATACTAACTGCACTAGAACTTATTTGGTGCCACCATTTCCCCCCCACTATTTTTAGGTCTCAACAGCAATTTATCTAACCTGTTCTGAGAATATATGCAAATGCCTGGAAAGTCCCAGTCATTTTTACAGTCTAGTGAAGAGAATGAGAAATATCTGAACAATCAAATTGAAAGTCACCCTCCCTAACATGTGTTCAGAAAGTTCCACTTACTAAAAGAAAAGCCATGCCTTTCTGATCCCTCCTCCACCCTCTTCAATCCCCCCAAGACTGCTTGGAAAAATAGGACGGCAATGAATGTCAAATTAGAATAGAAACTGCCACCTACTATAGAGATTGTCCTAGGAAAATGCTGGTTATACTTTATTTGTCAGAGCAAAACTGTCAATAAATATAAAATGAGAACTTATATAACTCACAGTCATCATGCTTGTAACTCTTATGCTAGTATTTGAAACTTCTACACTAGACAATATCTTGTGCACTGTGTGCTTACACATTGTCACTAACGAAATTATAACTGCTACTTATGAAAAGGTAGGGTAATTCTGGGAGGGGGAGATACAGACTTGCTCATACTAATGCATTTCCACCCTAAAATCCACACCCTGCTCACCTGTCCAGCGAGAAAACCGTGCTCTTTAGTAGGAACAGGGCAAGGCCTTTTGAGCTAGCAATTCCTCTGTCAGTCCCTGCCTGACCTGATAGTTGCATATTCTCCAACTGAGTTCTACTTATTGTCTATCACCCAGGAACACAAGAATACAGTCACTGAATGACTAAGTACATGAATGGTATTTGTTACAGAGGTTACTGGATCTGCATTATCTTCAGGACAGGTTGTTAAATTCCCCTTTGACAGCAGCATGCTGGCTAGCTGAAGGAACCTGCAGGATGCTCAGGCTTGCACTGGTGTCTGTAACCAAATTAAGAAGGACAAAATTCAGTGTGGTGTTAGAGCTAGACAAAATGAGTAATGCAAAATCCAGACATCTCTAAAGTGATGTGTTCACTCTTGGATGTGTGCCTGTCTTGGGAAAGGGCATAGCTCCAATCTTACTCATTACACAAAATTCTGCCTAAAAGGTGGTTCCTAGCAGTGGTTCTGCAGTATGGTGTTGCTGGTCCTACTTGTTACTAATGGAGCACTTCAGGGTCTCTGAAAATAACCTTCTGTCACTGTCATTTAGTCAGTAGTAATTTTATCTGCCTGCTGGGAATCATCCTTTTAACTCAATCTTAGCTTAGCTGGGGATTTGCAAGGTAGATGATAACTTCAAATCACGTCAATTACTCCAAAGCCATTTAACGTAGGGACATGATCACAGGAAGCATGCCGTGTTCGTTTCCTCTCATTGCAAAATATTAGACACAGTGTTGATTACTTTTCTCCTTCATCACTCCAAATAAGGAGGAATTTACTGCAGTCCTGCATAAGATGACAGCTGACAAAGTAAAGCCAAACAAATACATTTCACTGTTAGCATGTTTATGCCCCTTCTTTTTTCTCAATAAATCCTCAATGGAAAAGAATGAGAACATGGAAGAAAAAGCATTAATTTATCTAAAAACAGAAGCTGGAAGGGGATTTGCCTTACTTGGTGAGAGGGGATTGGCAGCAGGCCAAGCTGGGCTAAAGTAGCGGGGATTGCTCTTCATGGAGCACTTTGCTGCCTCAACAGCAGCGCCAAACCTGGTCTGCCCCTTCTGGGCCTGTGTCAGTGGTCGGCTGCTGCCCAGGGCTTCCCAGAGAGGCTTTTGCTGCATGGGCTGCTCTATGTAGAAGAGCTCCAGTTCTCTGACCCTTCTTCAGGAACAAAATTTGACCAGAACACAATCTGAAGTACTTCTAGCCTAGCCCCTTTACAACTTCTTTCCTGCAGTTTTTTTTGTTCACCACATTATTGCTCTGAGATCTGTTGTGACCGTTGAACTGCTAGAAGAAAGTATTTTGCATAAGGGTGAATTTTGGGGCCTACATCCCCTTTTGGAGAAGGTCAGCATGTGGCTCCTCTTGCTTGATGTGGTGGGGTGCAAGTTGTGTCAGCCTTTAAGTACACCACCTACTCGGATCAGGACAGGCATGATCGGCAATGTGTGCTCACCAGTGTGGATTACATTAGCTCTGCGGAAAGCCGCAAGCAGCTTTGGCATGTATGCTGAGCTCTGAGTAGCAAAACGTTTTGTTTAACTTCAGAAGGAGTTGTATTTCTGCTAAAAAGCCTGTCATAACCAACCTAGACTAATTAGTGTTTCTGGTTTTTTTTTCTCTTTCTTACACATAGCTGTCTCTGGACCTCTATCACACCGAGGATGATATCTACAAGCTCTCGCTGGTGCTGGAACCAAGGAACTCCAAATCTGTAGGTCATCTTTTACTGCATTTTGACATATTGTTTATTTTGTCTGCATGCAGCTGATTAAACTTTTAAATTACAGTTAATGTGTTTCCATATTCATATTCACATAAAGCTTTTTAGTGTGCTTGTACAGTCATTATTTATAGGTTTTAGTGCATATTGGGAGAAGTAAATAGTGAAATGTGCCAGACTTTGTTATTAATTATTTTTCAACAAAACCTCTGCAAGTCATGGAAAACATAGTTCTGCTTTATGTAAAGATACCCTTTGTAAGTTATACATCAATTATTTATTGTGTGACCATTACTTCATTTTCTGGATGCTGCTGCAGTTATATTAAACAACGCTGAATCCAAAGATTTGTTTTAGGTAAGCCACAGCATTAGCTGTAGTGTTTTAAAAACTGTTTGCTTATATAGAATTGGCTGTATCTTGGGCTTTCAAACAATGTTTAAACACCTCAGAATAGATACTACTTTATTTTTGGTATGTGCAACTACAGATAATGCCGCATTGATGCATTTTTCAGTATGCTTTGCAAGTGTGAAGGTACAGATGAATCTCCTCATTAATGGTTGAATTTCACTTAAAGCATTATTCTCTTCTGCTGCCAAAGTCTGGGGACCCCTCTTCCCTCTGAGCACTTCCATCAGTGCGCTAATATCCATATGACCCATCATATCCAGCATGGGATTCTTTCAGGCTGAGTCCTCTCAAGTCTGACACTAGCAGGGTGCGAGTGCAGAGTCCAGCACTCTGAGGTGGTTCATTACAGCACTTTTTCTATTTTTGAAGTATTCTTAAAAGCAAGCAAGGAAGCAGAAACCCTTAATTTCCAAATATAGGGCTTTTCTGGCTTTTAAGGTAGTTTATCACACTTGGAAACCAGCTTGAGGACAACGTGAGTGTGCTTTTGTTGGTGGATGATGAGCAATAGCAAGAAAGCTATTGAATATTTCCACAATCAGCAATAACTCAGTTTGAACACCTGGAATTTCATTACTGAGTCTCCAGTCCTTGTCGGATGTGATTTGACCATCCCAGTTCCCATTTGTCACAGTCATTCCGGCTCCCTTGTGCTCCCATTCCTCTCGTTCCATTCTACATTGTGGAAGGACTAGTGGGCCACTGCAGTAAATGAGGAAAATTGTTATGCTGCTGCTTTGATCTCCAGCCTGAGCTGTAAGAAGGACAAAAGCAATATAAACGGTGCTGGGAACTTTAACAGTACCCAGCAATTGTGGGAGACTTCTGCATGATGATCAATGAATAACCAGTGACATTGAGCTGTTGCATGCCCTGATGGGTGGAAGGCTACAGCTGAATTGACAGAAGCCAGGCTTATTTGAAGTATACATCCCTTTGATGGACTGCCAAAGCACACAAGATATTTTAGAGGGGAAAGGATCTGTAGAGCTTTTGTATGTGGAAAAATTTGTCACAGGCAACATGACAGCATAGTTACATCATTCCAACTGCTCCCTGATTTATTGTTGTATGGGTAAAACTCCTGTGCAGGTGCTCTACAAAGGAAGTGCCTCAGGCAGCTGCAGTCATTTTTGAGGCAAAAGTGGAGCGGATCCGTTAGCGTATGAGCCTGCTGTCAACAGGGACTTGAGCAAGACTTTCATTCTGCTAAAATTGGGAGGAGACCCTTCAAAGAGTGTAGCAGCCTAAAAAAATACTGAAGACTGATGTTATGGTTTGAGAAAATGCATAACAATGTATTGTTGTGTAGACAATTATTCTGTCACCCAATGACCCCTCTCTACCCAGGAAAGGGGAATCGGGGAACGCAAAGAAACACGAGGGTTGAAATGTAAATAGATTTAATAGAATAAGATTAAATTACTAACAATAATACTAAAGAACCAGTATTAATCCCAACACTGATATGAGATTTACAAGTATACTCAGCCAGTTGTCTCAGCAGAAGCTGTGCACTCCCAGCAGTGGGCAGCAAATGTCGGACACTGCGAGTGTGAGGGCTTCGGGAAGAAAGGGAGGCCTCAGGGGTCCGGCAGTGTGGCAAGGAGTTGTCTGGATCGCTGCCATCAAGGGAGAGCCTGCTATGCAGCAAACTTTTCTAATTTATATTGAATGTGACATTCATGGTATGAAATAATCCTGTTGGCCAGCTTGGGTCAAATGCCCAGGCCCTGCTCCTCTTCATCCTTGCACCTGGCAAGGCTCAAAAACACCGAGACCTTGAATCTTATAGAGCCTGACTGGCCATAAAGTAAATATTTTCATGAATTCAGACACTAAAATCCTCCAAAAGTGCAATTTTCCCTGCATTAGAAGGAAACTTAGTCCTGGGTCTCTCAACCCGGAATAACTGACAACCAGTTGTAGTATAGCATCTCCCTGTGACACTGTCCTGCTTTTCCCTGCATGTTAGTCGTGTCCTTGTTTGGCATTTCTACTGGTAGAGCTTTTGGCAAGAATACAACTTTGCCCTGTGCAGTTATGCCACTGAAGACAATTACATAGGTTTTTTGCTTCTGAGTAGAATTTATTTCAATGCCAAAATGCGCAGATGTTTGCATCCATCTAAAAACACTTTTAAAATCCATGACAGCATTATCTCTGAGTTGGTGAAACAGACATACAGAGCTGCTTTTAATGGGAAATTTAACTTTGTAATTCAGATTTGAAAATCATTGTGTTCTGATCCGTCTCTCAGCAGCCTACCTCTCCAACAACCCCTAACAAGCCAGTAGTGCCACTGGAGTGGGCATCTGGAGTGGTACCAAAACCTGACCCTACCGTCATTAACAAGCACATAAGGAAGCTGGTGGATGTAAGTATTTCAAGTATTATATTGGCTGAAGAGAAAAATAGTGTTGCCACTGTTATCACTACAGTTAATTTCGAGCTGTTCAAGACATTGTTATGGTTGGGATGGATTTCAGACATTCGATAACAAATGTGAGTTTCTGCTGATACTTTCAGAAATACTTATTTTGTTCCTGCAATCAGTGATGGGATCAGTAAACAGATTTTGCGATGCGAATGTGCAAACTTTCAGGAGCATCCAAAGTCTGGCTCTTGTTCAGTAGGTTTGATTAGCAAATATAAATTAAAAGGGCAAAGTTGAGTTTTTGCAGCTGTAGACACCCAGTTTATGTCTGGTATCAGACATCTGGAAACAAAAATACTCAGAAATAAGGATAATAATAGGTCCAGAGAAGGTTTTTGGAAACCTTCACTTGTACCAAGCGATGCACTGTGCTGATTTGCAGGCAAAAGACAGGTTTCTTGGCATCTGTTTGTTAGTGCCTGGTGGCCGAGCCCTCTGAAGGCCATGGATGAAGTCTGCTTCTCAGGACATTATTCCAGAATCCAATTAGGAGCTGATTATCCAACATGTCAAGGTTAAAATAATATTGCTGTTCTCTAGTGAGCCACCTGAGAGAAAGCAAATGCTGATCAGCAAATTCCCTCTTGGTAGCTGTTTTTCCAAGAGTGGTGATGCTCCCTGCAGCCCTCTGTGCTGTGTCTGCCCCCTGGGTATCTTCTAGCTGGGTGGACATGTGTGAATGTTGCTGCCACGTTCAGAGCCTTCCCCTGCACCCATTGCAGTCAATGGGAGTTTTGCAGTTTGTGAAGTATGTTAACGCCACAGGCTGACTCTCATTGCACTTTGGTGACTAAATTTTAAAGTGGAGCTGAATCAAAATGGCCCAGATGTTTTGTTTCTTGACCGATTTCTACACTAGCACAGCCTCTTGGTCTATTTCTGTTTGGCCTTTTCTGCTGTCTGTTTGACTGTCCAGAGCATACTATGTATGGTAATGATAGCACTGTTTTGGTATCACTTTAAAAATCTGGGCACCAAAGGGAATTATAGCTGGGATCTTCCAGCTTCAGTTTGGAAAGTGACATATTAGTTAATGCAAACAAAACCAAACATTTCCAGGTTCCTAAACTGAGCTCTGCTGTGCTCACGTGTAAGGGACTTTTGGTGATGTGAGCAGCATGCAGAGGAACCAGGAATGTTGTAGATAATGAAGTAAGATTCCCTTCTGCTTTTTACAAATAAATAACTAAGTCTGGTAGGAACTATTAAATTCCGACCTTGTCTGTGTTACATATCATTAATTGGGTTATGTTGGTATAATAATTTAAACAAAGTCACTCTCACTCAGACTTCAAATACATCTTGTAGTTTACTTTTGTAAATGCTATTTTAAAAAAAATTTTTTTTTTTCTCTTAATGTGGCATGCCAGAACTGAACATGCTGTTCCTGTATTGCTTTTGTCAGTGCCATACATATTGATAAAAATCACTCCACATCGAAATCTCTCTGTAATAGTTTTTTTAAACAGGCAGTTTGTCACAATTTCTTCATCTTTACAGAGTGTGCTGAGTGGGGGGGTTGTTCTTGTTTGTGCGTGAGGGGGAAATGTGCTCCCCCATTCCACAATTTTGGCCTTGTTCAAGATGTATGATCTTGAGACGGATAGGATTAGAACATGGTTAAGGACTGTTATGGCTACATCTTACTAAGAGGCTCATAACATTCTGTACAACTATTTTGGTTTTGCCAGTCTTTGTCATTTACTATCTGCTTTGAATTGTGCTTTAGTGCATCAGTTTTATGACTAAGAGTATTGGATAATACCTGGGCAAAGCAAATGGAATAAATCACATGGGGCAGAATTTTAGTAACATTTCCAATAAAAAAGAAAAATAAAGGAAGAATAATTATGTCTGAAGATGTGCAGAGGACCATCACTAGATAGATACAGAGGTCAAGTTTTCTTTAAAAATTAGCCATTTTTCCCCCTAGAGTCCAATAAATATGCATATTCTTGCATATTCTCTAAAGAGTTCTTTCTGCCAAATCTGTTGCAGGTCTTTCATCCCTAACAGAGATGGGCTTATAAGTAACAAGTAGGAAAAAAAGGAATAAAACAAGGCAGCAGAGCATCTGATTACTAATGTTGAACACTAATTTACATGCAATTATAAGGTTGAAGAGCCGATATAGATCAAGGGTAGGCTGGATATTAGGACAATAATTTCCTTTTTTTTCCCCAGTCTGTCTTTAGGAACTATGATCATGACCATGATGGCTATATTTCTCAGGAAGACTTTGAAAGTATAGCTGCCAACTTCCCCTTTCTGGACTCTTTCTGTGTGCTGGACAAAGACCAGTAAGTTCAGAGATTTTTTTTTTTTTCCTCAATTTAAAAACTCATGAAAAGAACAAATATTGAAGAAGCAGTGTCTCCCAAGCTTCTTGTAGCTGACCTCACGTAAGCAACTGAAGATCATTGGAGACTGATTTCTGTTCTCATTTAACTGCTTCTGGTGTAGTCACTCCTGTAAGACCACACAAGTTGGAGTCCTGCATTAGCTGGCACTTTAAAAATGTTTTACTTAATGGCTTAATGAAGAATTCCTGCTTGGGTTGAATCAAACCCCTGAGAGTAAAATCAAATTACAGTGGAGATGCTGTACCCAGACGAGGCATCAGACTGTTGAAACAAATAAGTTACGTATGGGATGGGAAATGAGTGTATGTAACAGAGAGAGGACAACAAATATCCTAGAGGGTATATATAATATGTATTTCCTAGCCAGTTGGGCTTGATAATTCCAGTCCAGGTTCTCCTGGTCTGGCAAGGCTGGTCGTAAACGAGGGGCATAAATGCTTGGTCTGTGTGTGAGGTGAGAAACCAAGATCCATGCTGTAAGTTCAGTGTTTGCTGTTTAATGAAGGGTAAGAACCACAAAGGCTCTAAAGAGTTCTTTCTGCCAAATCTGTTGCAGGTCTTTCAAAGAATGTGTTTTGCGTGCCACCTGCTTTTTGCAATGAGGAAAACATGACTTGTTCAGTGCCATGAGCCATGACATATCTACTCTACTTCTTTTTCCCTAACAGAGATGGGCTTATAAGCAAAGAAGAAATGATGGCTTACTTTCTGAGAGCTAAATCACAGTTCCAGTGTAAAATGGGACCAGGATTTATTCATAACTTTCAGGAGATGACCTATCTTAAACCAACTTTCTGTGAGCACTGTGCAGGATTTGTAAGTATCTTTTTAATAATGGTATATCTTAAAAAATTATTTACCCTTTAATGTAGACAGGGTGAAACTGGCTCCATGCATTGCTGAAGTCTCTTGGCCAAATACCTCATTGCGTTCAGAAGCCCAAAACTTACTTATGTTGTAGCTGTGCTATCCAGTTTTGTTTTAGTGGCTCCTAAAGGCTGGCATTTGTTAGAAATAGTGTTGTGGAGAGGAAAAGAATAAAATTATGTTAGCTAAAGAATATTAGAGACTATATGAATAGCTTTACTTGGTTTATCTAAAGTTCTTTAATTTGGCTTGATTTCCCATGTAAACAAGCTCAAGGGAAAATGTGTGTCTGGAACAGAGGATGTAGATGAAGCAAAAGCTGTTCTTTCTCAGGAAATTGTACATGGCAACATAGCTATATTCATAATTCTCTGAATGGCTGTAACAGCCTAAATCCTTTCTCTATTGAATTAACAGATCTTCTAATTTGGTCAAGAAATCAAAAGTGCTTCCAGCAGTTCTGTACAAAAATAATTTTTTAAATTTATTTTTTGGGTTTTCTTAATTAGCTTTTTCTCTCAGCCATAACTTACCAGGTGCCACTTATTAGAGAGCTCTGTACCTCACTGGGAAATTATTGGGTTTGTGCACATTTGTGTTGCTTGTAAACTTCCTTCAAGTTTTCCACTTCAAACCAAGCATAGTAAAAAAAATGGAATTGCTATGACTTAAAAGTTACTTTAATGCACACGTGCCACTGGAAGCAACTGTCCTTGTTTAGATGGCTAAAGCAATTAGGGCAGAGGGCCATGTCCTCTGCTTACATGTGGCCCACGTACAGGGTGTAAACTCAGGCCATCATCCATGCTCTCCATAGCAGATCTGCCTCTGCTGCCGGCAGCAAAATCTCCAGCTTGTACCACGTGAACTTTTCCACTAAGTAATATTTCTTCATGTTTGAAAGTAACAATAACAGCACTGCTAAGTGCAAAAACGTGCCTCCTTTCAGACCAGATCTGGTGTTCCTGCTCTTGTCCGTGTTCCCACCTTCCACTCGCTTCTTTTGCGATGTGTCAGTCTTGTTCAGATGCTCATGGTCCCTATCACAGCTGCTGATCGAGGCCATGGACAAGAAGGAATTCCACCTATTTCCGCTAGAACTGCAAAAACCTTAGAGGCGACATGATCAGTGCTGATTCAGGAGCATGCTGGTGGGCTCTTGAGCTGACAGCTCCAGCAGACTGATGGGGCAGGGGCGGTCACTGGCCTGAGCCCATTGTTTCAGGCTGCCTGCGGCCTCAGGAAGACGTCATTGCGTTCGTGACACTCGATTCATGTTTGGATGGCTTCCATAGCAAAGCAAGGCCCAAGAACTGCCCTGCAATGTCCTCTCCACCAGATATTTTTCTCCCGCATCAGTTTGCTGGTTGGCCACTGTTGGATTTTTTTCATGTCTCCCTGATTGCATCCAGTGCAGGAATACAAATAAGTAAGGGGTTGTACAGGAAATGGAAATAGGTCTTTTTTCCTGTCAACTCAGTGAAGTCATTGGCTTTGTCCTGTGGATGAGTTGGGCTGATAAGACAGGAACCAACTGCAAAATATGCTGCGTTTCAGTGCTGCTCATCCACGGGTGTAAGCCTAATTTCAAACTGATGCACTTACTCAGTCAAAATAATGTGCACTGACAGTGCAGGAGGATGAATTGATATGACAGTCCAATGCATGCCGCATTCAATAAAACAGCTCTTACTAAACTGAAACAAACTTTAAAGGTCAAGCTAAAACCTAATGCCATGAAGCAGCATGCAACTGATATGCCCATGGCCAGTCACAGTTCCATCCCATAGCCTGAATTGCACCTCATGGCAGGGTAGGAGACCAGCCATCCTGCTGAGCTTTATAATCTCAATGTGTGCAGATCCTTTCACCTTGGAGCTGGCTCAAGGCAACTTTGCAGCAAAGCTGTGTTAGATTCAAAGCTTTAGGTCAGAATTCACAGCATAGCACTTCAGCTGAGCTTTCACTGCTGTGTCTAACCACAATAATGGTGCCAAAATTGAGTAGGAGGAAGGTACAGAGCTAAGAAGGTAAGGAGAACTCTGCGGTGGGAACACAGATTAGAGCTTAAATGAAAGGAATAACAATCCATGTCTCTTACAGCGATCCTGGCAAAAGAGGCTTAGAGAAAAAAGTCATTGTTACTCTTCCAAGAGGGGCATCTCTTCTGTTCTTTTATTCCCTCTTCTGCCACCTTGTTTAATCTGTTTTGCTTTCTTCAAGCCCCCATTCTTCCTTGCAAATTCCTCTGTGCAGTGCATGGGATTTTTTTTCCCCAGAATCTTCCTGTTCTGTTTATTTTACTTTTTTTTTTTCTTTTTTTTTGGTATTCTGAATGCTCTCCAGCTCTTCCTTTTGAACATTTCTTTAACAACCATATTCATCCCCTACACACTGTACATGGATTCGTATAAACACAGTGATTAGCCACGTGCAGTTCAGGATAAATAAGCACTGGAGTAATTAATTTTTTTTTCTTCAATGTTAGAGCTAGAAAAACTGCCTCTCACAGTGAAAATCCTTGGTTTTGTAATGCTGTGGCTGTAGATACTGCGCTTCTGAGTATACAGATATCCATTTGCTAGGGATTTTTCGTACTTCCAAGCAATCCTGCTCATGTTGCAGTGAAAGCTTCCCAAAAGTGGGACCACACACACACTGCCTCCTGGAAATTTAGCAGTTGGTTGTTATGCACGTAAACTAGGACAGCTTCTGGGAAGAGGCAAAGATGGAATTTAGGGGCTTTTCTGCCTGTTTCAGCCTTCAACATTTTTAAGGGTAAAAGTCAAGTGAGCAAATCAGATTGCTATGGCTAGGTATGCTGGGGCATATGTATGGCAGCCAAAAACCTAGTTTTTACCCCTACTGGTGTTTTCTTCTGCTGTGTTTGGATGGCATGGGTCATTCCTGTATCTGGAGAATGGATATACACTGGAAAATCCCCTGCAGATAATATTAAGCAAGCCTAGTGGCAGAATGTCCTCTGCTGGTTTCAGTAAGCTTGATATGTTGGCAATTTTTCATTTGGTCCTGGAAACAAATGTCATTGGTATCTCTCCTTCTCTGATAGTCCCACTGTAAGTAGTAGAAATAAGGGGGAAGCCACACAAGTCCTATCACAATTAGAGAGGGAGGTCTGCCTAACAGGAAGGGTGTTAAGAGCAGTTGTATCCTGTTTGTGCTTTTGTAGCCATTGGTACTTCCTCATTGTGACCTTGTTTTCCTTCCAGCTTTCTTTTCTGATTCCTTGACATTCTTTTGTCTTTCTTTGCAGCTCTGGGGTATAATCAAACAAGGCTACAAATGCAAAGGTAAATAAATATTGCATGGATTTTTCAAGCTATAAGTGGTGGGGTTTAGCACAAGAACATATTTTTTTACTAGAATGACGTCTACTCATCCAACTTTTGCTTATACACTTGGTACTGTCCATGAACAGTGACTGCTGGTATGCTATGAAGTCTGACTGCAGTAGGGGCCGTAGCACCCAGTAGGAACACAAAGGTTCTGTGAGCTAAAGGTCCAAAGCAGCCACTGACTCCATGAGGTGTTACTTACAGCAAAGATCTTGAATAAGCAAGTGTCCTCATCCTAACATCAAGTTACTGTGAAATACATCTCCTGAGACTTGGGGTTGGGAAAGGGTCTGCTGGCAATGCTGTCTGTCATGTACATCCACATGCCTGTAGTGAAGCCTAACCGGCCTTGCAATGCAACAGTGGCTCAGCTAGAAATAGAGAACTATTTAATTCCTAGACTGCTCAGCAGATCTCATTGCAAGAGCTTCTGCAGGTATTCAATTTAAAAATAAAATAAAATCCTAGAGCTCTTACAGCCCTCTCTGTTTTTTCATAAAGCGTTTCATTTCTTATGCAGTACTTGCACCATATTGAGCAGGTCAGACTAAGAATGACATTGCAGTGGTCCTCATTGGCTTTAAATTCCTGGAGCTATTTATTTCTCAAGCAGTCCATCTCTGGCTGAAGGTCACTGTTGATTTTCAGTTTTACTTGCGTCTCGGTTATTCACATGGGAACATTCATGCTGGAGCCTGATAGTTGTATTTATATGTCCTCTTTTCCCTTAGTCTTACACTGGCTCCCAGGGGAAGAGTGAAGATTTGGCAGGATTGTTTTTTAGGACACACCGTATTCCTGTCTTCCTCTTCACCCATGAACGTCTCTTCCTCAGGGGAAAACGTCCATGGCTAAACCAATGTATGTAATGCAGCTATTCCTGATTACCATCATCTGAACAGCTACGAAAGGGCTAGGTGCAGTCTCTGCTTTTACTGGTTAGGATGAAGGAAGGAAGACGACGTTTTGTCACAGCAGCCCTGTAAACTCAACTTGAGCTCTGAAAGGTGAGCTCTGTCCTGCATCATTGCTTGTAACAGTGGCCCACTGCAAGGAGAGCAAAAGCAGTTCTGTAGAGTCAAAATTATAAGCAATGAAGCATGAGTGTAAGAGAGCAGAACTGCTCGCTCAGATCTTAAAGTGGTCAAGAAGCGTAACTGGCACCTGCCCTTTGTTGCAGCAGGTACCAACTGTTCTATAAACCAGCATGCCTAGAGCACTGCACCGTTGTGGATGATTGCTGCCTTTGAGCACAAACCTAGCATCGTCTGCTGTGAACCTCTAGCACTGCAGTAGCAGGAGGAGGGAGGGAGCTCATCTATTCAGCTCTGCTGCTTACCCCAGCACTATGGATAACGAGATAAAGCTAGACTGTGTGGTCTACAAATGATGAAAGATGTTCTCCACTGCCAAGAGAGGTCTTTATTGTATTTGGGGCGGGGACGGTTACATTTAGGGCAGACAAAACCACAGCTGGGCAGGTACTTCTTTATTAGTCATTTGAACAAGGCAATGGGAGAAACTATAACTCTCAACCATCATGCTAGAGCTGCTGCTCTGAGCAGAACTGTTCTTTAGCAGGGAGTTATATACAACACACTGGCAATGGCTCACCTAAAACAAGATGTTATGTCATGGAGCAGCAACAGAAAAACAAGGGTGATGGAAATTTTCAAATAAGGACACGAGACACAGAGGAGAGAGACCCTGTGTTTGGGGCACGTCCTTCAACCTTTGGCTCCTTCTTGCAGATGAGATCCGTACTGTGGTCACACTTCAGAGAAATGGACCTAGCAATGCGTCTCTCCACAGTGATGCAAAGCCCAGCAGAGGCTAGGGGGTGCAGGCACTCACCCAGTTTCATCCAGGTGGATAATATACATCCACAGAACTTACTCTGTGAGTGGGATTCTTGTTGAGCTACTTAGATGAGGCTTAACCTACAGTGGTCAACAGTGACCTCCAGCTGTCCTTCCAGAGGCTCAGAGTATGGACTCTTCAGTGTCTTCTGACCAAGTGTGTTTGCTATAATGGGCCCTACTAGGTAAAATAAATAAAACCAAAACCTTTTGTGGAGACTTATGCAGTGGAACAGAAGCTTTCTGCATGGCATACAGAGGACCATACCAGTAATTCCAAGTCTCTTCCTTAGAACTAAGTTCTGATGAAAATGTCATCCCACTCTTCCCTTCTGCTGCCAGATTTCTATTAATGGTTGCCACGGAAATTACCCATTTTTTTGAAACGCTCTTCACACCAAACAATCCATTTCTGTAACCCTGCCTTCTGTCAAAGTATCTATTCCTTCAAAATCCCTCCTAGTATCTGCCTGCTACTAGCCCTGAGAGATTGCCAGATACTTGTGGCTTTCCATTTGGTGACTTGACAATTCCTTTCTTTACAGACTGCGGTGCCAACTGTCATAAGCAGTGCAGAGACCTGCTTGTGCTGGCATGCAGGAAATTTTCCAGAGGAACTTCAGTAGGCAGCAACCATGGCTCTCTGCCTAGCAGTCCATCTCTGCCGCCAGGTGAGAGCACTTGTTCTTATTTTAAACTATTTCTGGAATCTTCTCTACCAGCCCTTGTCCTTTCTGCCATTTTTAATCTTTCCAGAGCAGCACATATACTTTCCATGGAACCACGGCTTCTGTTCAGTGCTGGGATCACAAGATCCCTTTCTGCAGTGATGGCCTTAGTCTCCTCCCTATCCCAGCTGAAAAAAAAGTAAAATTATAATAAGGGAAATTGCACGTTACCTTATAAGCCAGTTAGGGGCTGGGAGACACAGGGCACAATTTTACCTCTGCCTTATTCCCTGAGCATGCAGATGGAAGGAGAAGGAAATCTGTGCGCACAAGGCCAGAATCAGTTTCCAAGCAGCATATGGGTAGTGCTAATTATACCACTGTTTCATATAGGGGGTTACCTGCCCCCATCCCCAGGCTTAAGCTATCTTTTTGTACAGATCTTGAAGTAGGATATTTAAAATAAACTATTCCACCCTCTCTTTCAGTCCAAGATGAAGTATTTGAATTTCCCAGTGTTGCTGCGGAACACCAGGACCTTGATGGCAGAGCTATCACTCTCGTCACTGGTTCTTCACGGAAAATTTCGGTGCGGCTGCAGAGGGTGACCACCAGCCAAGCGACACAGACAGAACCACTGTGGCATGAGCCAGGCTGGAATGATTCAGGTTCCCATACTTTCCCCAAAATGAAGTCCAAGTTCCATGGCAAAGCTGGGAAGAGCAAAGGCTTTGCAAAATGGGAGAATGAAAAGCCCAGCGTGCAGGCTGATACAGAAATAGAAGCCAAGGCCCCACAACAGATACACGATCATAATGGAATAGAAACCCTCCCAGAAACACAAGAATCTGAGGTAAGTTGCAGAAGAAACCAAGATAGTAAAAAATCTGCTAGAGGCTGAGGTCTCAGAGTTATTTTATGAACTTCAGGTTCTTTCAGTCAAATTGGCCATTGCTTCTTGCAAGAGTTACTTTCAGAAGAATGCCAAACCATCCATAGGTACCTATTTTCTACACCGCAGTGTGCATTTACTGTGACACTGCAATTGGAAGTTTGGGTCTTGGTGTCAGTATCTGAAGGAAGCCTACAGGAGAGCAGGAGAGGGACTCTTTGTCAGAAGCGTAATGATAGGACAAGGGGTAATGGTTTTAAACTGGAAAAGGGGAGATTTAGATTGGATATTAGGAAAAAATTCTTTCCTGTGAGGGTGGTGAGGCACTGGAACAGGTTGCCCAGAGAAGCTGTGGATGCCCCATCACTGAAACTATTCAAAGCCGGGATGGATGGGGCTTTGAGCAACCTGCTCTAGTGGGAGGTGTCCCTGCCCATGGTCTTCAAGGTCCCTTCCAACTCAAACCATTCTATGATTCTATGTGCTTTTAGTAGTCAGGCACTTTTCTGTTTGAAAAATCATTAAAGTAGCCTGGTGAATACCTGACCAAATTCTGTGCAGTTGTACCCTTAGAATAGGCAGTTCAGGACTTCATGTTAGCCTCACAAGAAGCAGCATTCTAACAAACATACAAGACAAGGCTGGGGCAGAATATGGATCTGTTTTCTGTTGCTGTCACCCGTTAAGTTTCATCTTCCAAAGCCTGATGCTTTTATTGGCCATCTTTGTAAGTGCCTGTTTTCTTTTGGTTACAGGATAGCTGATTGCTCACCCTGAAGCACAGAAAAATGAAGATGACAACGGTAACAAAGTAACCGTTGATGGACTGTCACAGACCACATTTGGCCATGAGAAGTTCTCCCATATCTCGTACTTTTAAATTCAACCTTTGCCTTGTTTTCTAAGCTGAAAGGTGTTATAAAGCACTATTTATTTTCTCACAAGTCGTTTGGATGGACATTGCACGGACACAGCAGAACAGATCTCTGTGCTCAGTGTTTTCTCTTGCATGACTTTTGTGGAAACTTCCTCTACGTGACAGTGAGGATATATTTGGCCTCCTTTAAATATACTGCATCATTTCAGTTGTGTCTGCCAGCAACAACAATGGTGAGGACAGAAGCCAAGCATCTAAGTTTGTTCAATAATACTCCTTTTCCAGAGGCTCATAATGATCTTTTATGGAAAGAAGTAGGTGTGTATGTTGAATAAGTCTCAAACAAAAACCTTTCATGCAGTCCTCTCTGCTGAAATTCTTTGCACACCTGGGGTTTTTAATTTTGGCTGTGTTTACATTGCTGTGAGCGTACTGGTATTCACCACAGCGATACCACTTCCCAGACTGGGGTTCCTTCAAATAGGCAGCAGGTGGCTGAGACTGAAGGAATTCCAAGACACTATGCATATGTCTGGGTACACTGCAATGGAGAGGGGTCCTCTCTGGCAGCGCTGATTATAGTAAAATTAGTATGTAATAAACACCTTAGTTTTAAGTGATGTATGTGATAATGTTTTTCTCTTGTTAGGAGGCTGCATGTTAATTAGCCAACTAAACATACTGAAACACAACCTCCAAATTAGCAGTTTGCTAATGTAGGATATAGCAGCTGAATCTGTAATGGCCTGAGAAGCCGGTTTGAAGTGGTGTTTCTCAGAAGCATTAAGTTACATCTGGAAAAGAGAGAAAAGCTCAAACCCAAAAGGTGTGTTCCAGCTGGCATCTATGTATTATTATTCTTAATCCATCTCCCCACCAAAATAGGTACCAGTTGCTTCAATTCAGAGTACGTGTATGCACATACTCTGAATTAAAGCAACCCCATTTTAAGATTTCCTACAAAGTTCAAGTAATTGCACTCTTCATCCAGTTACAAGTTCTCAAGACCAGAGAGTACTTCCTCAGACTTCCCTAACCAAAACTACATTCCCCTGTGGAAATTCGACTGTAATCTGCACTGTGACTACATGATGCCTGCTCAGGTCTGCATCTTGAATCCTGCAGGTTTCCTTTGCTTTCCAACACAACTAGTAATGATGGTAAATCTGGGGGGAGAAAAAAAACATGCTTTTACTGTTTTTAACTCAGAGAACTAAGCACTGCAGTGAGCACTGATTTGCAAGCTAGGATGAGGACCAGAAGCATCCTTCACTCTTACCGCTGCGGGCGAAGAACAGGCATTAGTGAAAATACAGTCTTTTGTTTCCTGTGGTGGGTCAAGTGACAGGTCACAACAGGCTGACCATGCAGCTACCCTTACAGCACACAGCTTGCAAACAATGAAAATGATGTGGTAGAGAATTTGAATAGAGAAATTTGGTTATGATCCAGGCTGTTGATGGATCTGTTGAGATTGAGATAAGCCTTTTAACGCTTTATAAATGAAACGTTCATGTCCAACTTCATTCTTAACATCACACAGGAGTTTTAAACAGCATTTAATCTGTAGATCTCAGCCTATATCTTACAGACTTTTAAAAATTAGTCATAACTCTTGCTCTGAAAGGTAACTGCCTTCCCATTTCTGTCAGGCCCACAAACCATGCCCACCTTCATTTCATTGCTGGATGAGAATGTTTCTCGTACATAATCTTAACTTCTCGCTTACCTACTCCCCAAGATACTTACAAGCTCCTTGTATAAGCTGTTTAAAAGGGTAGGTACTTTACCTTCTTCAGAGAGAGGCCTTTTCAAGGACACATTTTTTCCTGTGTATACTGTCATCAAGGCATAGACTCACATTTAAGCACGAAAAGCGGTCTTCTGTAGAAGCAGCTCCCAATTTCTGGGTGACCATTCTACTAGCAATTAGACTGCTTAGTTTTCAACCTGCGGTAGAGATTTCATCAACACATCTCTTGCAAGCCTATAGCTTTGGTCAGTTCAGTGCTCACCTCAGCAGCAGTTGCAGATCAAGCAAAGATTGCAGGGTCACACAGCTGATCCTTCTCAGCAAAACGTTGCAGAGTCCAAGGAGAAGAATTTATGCTGGGTGAAAATTTTAAGCACCTGCTCCTGCTGGAGACCCTCTGCTTTAAGCATTTCAAGAAGGGGAACACTGAGAGCATGTTGCTGGCAGTAAGTGTTCATGGCTACTTGAAAGAGACACACTGGGTAGAAATACAGCCTTTTTTCACCCCTTTGTGCCTTCTAAAGAAATAGACTAAATGTAGTAATGTAAAAAAAAGCATTAACAGGCTGTTTGCAGCAGAACCCCGTTGTTCTAGTTCCACAGCAAGCACCTGAGTGGGGAGAGCTGACAGAGCACAAACAACCATTTATAGAAGTTGGTGTGAGGAGCTTTTTACCTTGGAGGAGGCCCGAATACATGCAATTTAAAAAATTCTTTTCTCTCCTTGTTTTGAGTTGTCATCTTTTTCAGAACAGGGGCAAGTCTTTTCCTCACCTCAAAAAAAAAAAAAAAAAAGTATTTCCCCAAGGTGGGCAAAGCAACAAAGAATTCCTTGTTCACCTCCCCGACTTAACAAAAGGCAAAATGCATCAACCATCAGTTTCTGACTGAGGTCTGTGCCTCTGCTGGTCTTAGTGATAATCCTGCCTGCTAGAAGTAGAGCAATTCCAGGAGAGCGTCCAGGAGAAAAAGTGTCATAATGACAAGAGTACTGGATTAATGAAGTAGCTAAAGCGAGATAAAATCATAGATTATGCTGGGTACTTCTACCACATCAATTCTTCCCTATCTTGAGACTTTTAAGAAACTGGAGGGAGAAGGACAGATTGTTTAAAATAAATAAATAAATCCAAGCAAACAAAAAAGCCACCACAGAGTGAAAAGAAGGAAGACTACATCGAACCTTATTTACAGCCTGATCTGCAAATGCTAAAGAATAGAAGCAACAAGAGTGGATGAAATATGTAAAGTGCTTGGATAGATCCTGTAAGAGATGATTTAGCTGCTTAAAGTCAAATCCACCAGGAGCTTTGGTGCTTGTAAAAGATCTCTGCAAAGTCCTGTGTTGCAAACAAGGGAGCTTCACCCTTGCTGTCAACTTTACAGCATAGCCCCCAGTGCTACCCATGGAGTGCCAGGGACATCGGGCTTTCCCAGAGTGAAATACAAAATCTGTGAACTGCACCCCTCTCCTCCGCTGTGGATCTCCTCAGTCTTGCCCTCCACTGCGCACCCCCCCCACCCCTCCCCAGTTTTACCCAGGTTTTGGCCTTTAAAGAATAGCTTCTGTCTAGGAAGATGTTTCTTTGTAAAACTGGGACTATCTTCCCGGAGGCATTGTCCTCAGGCAGGTGAAGTCTCAGAGAGAGGGAGGGGGGACAGAGAGAGAAGAAGGATGGGGCAGGGGGGGGAAACTAACATGCTTGCTCACCAGAGTTAGTCTGAAGCAAGGATTTTTCCCAGCTGGGAAAGGTGAGCTGTTTTCCTTTCAATACAAAGATAAAAAGCTGAGCTGCAGAGCAAGTGTAGGGGCAGTTGCTGCCTAAAACTTTACATTTTCCAAAATGGAGTGGTCTGGCTGCTGTCATCTCTGTGGACTATTGCTCATGGACTCCTCCGTGGAAGCCAAAGTGAAAGCATGCCCTAATGCAGCCCCCAAACTCTTCCTCAGGTGGAGCCTGGAAGTCTTTGAGACAGCCTGAATAGCCACAGGAGGGTCCTCGCAGGCTGGGACACCCATTCCAGAAGCTTTAGGCATCTGTATGGGAAATAGCTGCGTGTGAAGGATCCTGGACACAGGCAGAAGGAAAAAAAAACAAAACCACCCCTAAAAACAGAGAACAAGTAACAGACAGATGGGAGTAAGCGTGGGAAGAAGCATACTAAGAGAGCTCTCCCTCTCTACGTGACACCAAGAATGGAAGGGGATCCCAATGGAGACCAAGCAGAGGGGGAAGGAAGGAAGGAAGGAAGGAGATCTGAATGCAGATTTTGTGGAGACACAAGAGGCAGAAGAAACAAGGGCTTGTTATTTCATGATCGTCATAGCCAAAAAAAAATCTAACCAAGGTTTGCTCCATTCAGTGTCAGCCTGCTAACTGATGGGCCTCTGTACAGCACAAAAAATAGCTCCAAGTGCTTCTCAAGAGAATCTTGACAGAGTTGGCCCAGGCAGGGGCATTGGAGAAATAACTCAAAAACTTGTTCCAAAGTTGCATCTATCAGCACTGATCTGAACTGTTTTTTAAAAATAAGTACTGCAGCCAACAGACTAAATTCATCGGAAAAATCTGTGCTGAACTCTAAATTGCTTTTTACAGCTGCTGACAATCTGGTCCTAGGAGACAGAAAAGCCATCAGCAAAAGGCTACCGCTGGGGCAGTATGAAATTTAGCCAAAAAGTCTGCTTTTTCCATGAGTTAAGCTAATGCCGGAAAGTTTAAAGAGTCCTTATCACCTTCATCTCTGCTTCATGTGTGAAAACGAGTTATGACCTTCCACCTGCCCACAGCACAGGCAGACTCCCTTTTTCTTTGGTTTTACAATAGTGTTTTCCTACTTTTTGTACTTGTTTTTCTCTCCTCTGTTGTGGGAAAGACCCACGTGGACAAGAGGGGAAATTACTGGACAATAAAGGGGAAACAATGACACTGACAGCACTCAGAGCTGTAAAAAGCACAAAGTAAACACAAAGAAAAAATATTTTTTCCCCTTCTACCCTTGTTTGTTAAAGCCACTAGAGGTGCAACTTATTTTCACCCAAAGAGGGGAGAAGGCAATGTTTACAGTTGGTAATAGCACTTGCTTTTTCAGTTTGTGTCCCTTTGAAAGCGCATACCCTAAAACAAACAAGGACATGAGTATTTTGAGAGCCTACACAGGGGAAGCAGAAGTTCACGTCCACCTTGGCGTAACTGCTCTCTGATCACAACACTGGCGCGACTCAAACTGAAGAGTAGGCTAGGAGGCAGATAAAGCAAGCTTGCAGCTTAGTACGAGCCAGTTTGTTTGGGACTGCTAAATCACACTAAACACCTTAAAAATGCATACATGGTTCTGTAGCATCCTCGCTGTCCAATGAAAATCAGAAGTTCAGAGAGGAAGTAGGATGACAAGCCTGACAGTCTCTCTCAGCAACAACACTGAGACTCTCTACTGCAGTCCTAAACATGGCAGAAGAATAGATTCAGGTGCAACGAGCAGACAGCTTTTGTATACTGCTAGTATTCTAAGAATCCACATGAGCTTTTTATATATCCAAAAGAGTCATCAGATCTTAGTGAGAATCCTCTTACTCCCCACTTAACTCCTTACTTCAGCACAGTTTAATTTTCATTTCCTAGGTGCACCACCCACTATGGGGAATACTCTTATGTCACAGGACTTTTCAAGCTCTAGCCACTTCTCCTAATTGTCTACTGATATGAATCTTGCTTCCCTTCTTCCCAGTTCTATCTTGGGTGCTTGACTGGTAAGTGCCTAGTTTCTAATTAGGCCAGAGGCTGGTTGAGGCACTTGCCATTTTCATTAATTCAGATGCAAATATCAGTTTTGTGGGGACACACAGTCAAAGGCCCTACCACATTAAAGCAGGTTACGCACATGGTCTAGCTGAGAAGTCTAAGCCATAGTTAGAGGAGCCCCTCTGGGCGCCACCAGCTGTAACGGCAAGTCACCTAAAGTTGCACACTTCAGGGGTTTGACTACAGAAGCGGAGGAATCTCATCAAGCAAGCTAGGGATAATAAGCCAACACCAATCCTGAAGATGGTAAACTACTCAGGCAACAGCTACAAGAAAAAAAGGCTTCCTGGGGTGACAGACACATGGTGAAAGCTCAGCTTAATGCCCTTTCCCTTGTTGTGTTACTGTTCTGAACGCACTAAGTAATACATTTTCATTCATTCCGTAGGCCTGCCGAGAAAACCCAACTGTGACCACAGTGCACATAGGTTTGTGGTAGTCTAAGTCACATGCTAATATGTCTGATAAGGGAGACCTGTGTCCTGCTCCACATAGTTATTTTACTACAAAATAACAACAATTGTGATAGGGTGATCCTAACAGAAAAAATGGAAGGGCGATGGGAGCAAAGATTTTTAGGAAACAAAAGTTGCTAGAGAAAGGCAGGCAGACGGAAAAGCAGAAGATGTGTAACGCTTGTGGAAGAAGGGTGGCAAGAACAACCGTAGTTAAAAGAACACTTTGTTCCCTTGTATAAATGCTTGCTTACTAAACTGCCTTCTTGATCTGCCGGAGTTCTGCTTTTGATCATGATGCACAATGAAATCAAGGACATATATCCAATCCACCCACAAGCCTACTAATTTCCATAACCCATCTCTCCTCTCCTAGCTTCCAGTTAGGAGATTCCTTCCAGTGGAGCAGGAATCATGTTTGGAAAACAGTAAATATCAGAGCATTATACAGACAATAACAAAGCAGTGGCTGTTTGCTTTCATTAATCAAAGCTGCTCTCTCCACATATACAAAAGCTTGTTTTCTCTGGAGAACAAAGAAGTCACAGCACACTAGGAGGAAACAATAGAGTAAGGAAAAACAACAACAGCTGGCAGAAGCAAAGTGTTTTCTTTCCTGTTGGAGGAGTAAAGCCTCCTGTTTTGCATTCTTCATATTATTTTTTTTTTAAACTTTCCCCCTCTTTTGAGGGCAAGAAAGTGGGATTCAGTCAGGGTAGATTGTCTTGGAAGAGGGAAAAAAAAAAAACCCAACATTTTTTTAAGGAGAAAATCATAGCTGGAATAAGGGGGAAATGGAAGGTCTGTGCTCCTGCTCCACCCCAGCATCATTTAACCATGTCATACACTGTGCAAAAGTGAGACTATCCACTCCAGCAACAGTCATAGCCTTTGAAAAGAAATTGGCAGCTCTAGCACAGAAAGAAATCTCCAAAGGTGCTGATGCAACTCAACCAGAGGCTCTATGAGGAGCCTCCTGGGTTCCCCCTTGCTAGGAACAAGCTTGCAGCCCTAACGCGCTGACAGAAAACACCAAACTCTTTACAGTGAGTAGTGATGTGAAGAAAAGCAGAAGTTGTCAACTTGGATGATATGACATTACCAGCAAAAGGCTCTTTGACTCTGTCAGTTTCTCTACCTTTGCCAGTCCGGGACTGACACTGTTGTAAGAATCTTAATTCTTTACAAAGACTCTTTATTTTTGCATGAATGCAGTTAGTCACCACCAAATGCTCACAGCAAGGTATTACACACAAGAGAGAGAACTCCTCTGGGGCATCCCAGTGTAAGAAACCACCAATACCTTTGGGAAGCAGCAACATTCATTTTTCAGTGTTCACAATTTGAACTGTATTATGCTGAGATAGATCTGTATCAGTGAACCTAAAGGACCTGATTCAATATGGAAAACTTTTCCCTCATCAGGCTCGTTAAATTTGCCTGAAATGTTAAAGAAAAAAAAAAAAAAAAAA
>VZRU01002179.1:98945-114812 GCA_013398155.1 Pedionomus torquatus
AAAAAAGACCAACCACAGAAAAAAAAAACCACACCAAACAACAGATTCCAAAGAGCTTTTTACAGAGCCCTTCCCTTCCAGCTTGTGAATCACTAGCAGCACCTAGTGGCCGCAATAAATTAGAGATTTTCAGGTTGATAGTAATTGAAATACAGAGAAAACAGTTCTATTATCAGCTCATTTACACGATTAGCTTGAATTATAGCAACACCAGTGTTACATAGATTCTCTCAAACGCTCGTTATTTCTGGAATCCAAGGAGGTTCTCCTGCCTGCATCAACCTGGATTCAACCCTAAGGGCACTTCAGGTAGCCAGAGATTGTAACATCATCGGCACAGCCTCTGCTGCAGGCATCCCAGCACAGCAGCGGGAACCTGCGTTTTCCACAGGGCTGGAGAGCACCAGGAGAATTGCCAGAAGCAGCACACCACGTTCACACGGCATGCAGGAGCACAGCCTGGGAGATGGCTGCTCACATCGGTTAAGAGTAACTTGACACAGAGGGAAGAATGGAAAACTCAGAGCAATTGAAGATTAACTCCTCCCATCCACTCCTGTTCTGACAGCTTCTTGGGGAGCGGAATGTACAATTCAGCTGAGACAACTAGAACATCTAAAATAGATTACAATGTAAAATAGATGTGAATGTAAAATAGATGTAGACAGAAATTCCCATGAATTCCCAGCTACTGTAGAAGCTCTTTTTTACCACCAAGAAGGAAACTAAAGCAAAGGGAACATACAGATACTTTTATTGCTCACCTTTTATACAACAGCACACCTTCAGCCATTTTCTTTCACAGCTTGACAATGTTTATGTACACAAACAACCCAGCAAGAAGCATTATGTGGCTTTCAGTAAAGAAAAAATAAACAAACAACAAAACCAAACCAATAACATCAGAACATCAAACTCAGCCAGGCTTTATTTTCTGCAGCAATAATAAAAGGGCTTCCTCCAGGCAGGAACTAATCTTCCCAGGCCGTAGTGCATTTCTTTAAAAAGACAACCCCCAAAACAAATTGCCCTAGATCTGCTGAGCCAGTGGTATTAACTTGCAAATAAAATAAATTTCAGTTTGTCATTTCTTCTAGTTGATTTCAAGTAAAAATAAGGTTTGGAGGAGGAGCAACTTGTTTTGGATGGATGCAAGTCAGTTTGAATTGCTACACCTAACTACAGGCCTACACACACTATCGGTTCACAATTTAGCTTAGTCTTAAATGATCTTTGCAGATTTTGGCGGCGGTCAGTCTTCAGAGTTGAGCAGGTGGGAAAACTTTGTTTAGCTTAGGGAGATAAGGCTACCGAACACGGCATCCACAGCAGAGCTCATACAACAGACAAACACTTGTTTGTCAGAGGAAGTTGACTGTGTGCACACGTGTGTGTGTGTGTATAATAACTTCATGACTAAAAGAAGAGGCCAGCAAGCCAAAAAGCAACACTCAGGACTGGCTTCAGAACATGGAATTGAGCAATGATTAGAGGGAATCAGACCAACATCTAAAAAGCATGGCTATTAGTTGACGTTCAGGGGTGCAGTGACGATTTAATTTGGATAGGCTGGCAGGTGAGGAGGAAGGAGATCTACAGAAAGTTGTTCTTTGCCCAGTGTAAAACCCAAAGAGATTCTACCTGACATGTACAAACCTGCACTAATTCAAGCAGCAATTAAGCCAGGCCTCTGAAACCGTGTTTCTATTACATGAGCTCTGCTGAAGCAGAAGTTTTTAGCAGCCTCAGCTCGTGAAGTGTCTTCCTTGTCCAAAGCCAGATTGATTATACTGATAACCTCCATGCTGGAAGTGCTGCTCAAACTGCCCCCCTTGATTGAAGTTCTGGCCACCTCTGCCCCCCCAGCCTCCTCCTTGACCTCCACGGCCACCACGACCACCACGGCCACCCCTCCCTCCTCCACGCCCACCCCCTCGGTCACTATGGGACCCACCATCTTGGTACCTGTTGTCTTGCTGGTAGCCGCCACCACCACCACCCCCTTGGTAGCCACTTCCTGAATATGAAGATGACTGGTAGCCACCATAGCCTCCTCCTTGGTAGCCACCACCACCACCACCACTGTGGTAGCCACCCGTTTGAAAACCTGCATCTCTGTAGTTGCTCTCTCTGTATCCGCCATCCTGGTAGCCACCACCTCCATCTGTCCAGCCTCCTTGAAGCTTGTTTCCTCTGCCACCTCCTCTGCCGCCGTGATCATAACCACCACGTCCTCCTCGTCCCCCTCGATCATGGCTTCCTTGTTCGTGACCTCCTCGTCCCCCATATGAGTCATAGCCTCCTCTTCCTCCTCGGTCGTGACCCCCATGGTCATAACCTCCTCGCCCTCCATATGAGGATTCATAGCCACCTCTTCCTCCTCTCCCGCCACCCTGCTGTGAACCAGGCTCCGGTCTTTTCTGCCATGGTGGCATCTCAGGAGGTGGTGGTTCAATTTCATTGGGCCTTCCTCCTCTGTCAGGCACTCTGCCCATTAGCACCTGCAAAGGGAAAACGAAAACTGCTGTAGAAGTTGTAACACCTCACAAAAAAAGCCATATTTACTGATACAAACAGCAGACACTCAACCTTTATCACAGCCAGAGCACTTCATCAAGGCAAACGTTTCTGTGTTTGAATGTGACAGACCTTTGTCACAAATTAATAAAAATTTAACAGGGATTACTTAGGACTCTAAGCACTGCTAACAAGACAAGTCTGGAGGCCTGTTTTTTTTGTTTTTTTTTTCTTTTTTTTCTGTTGTTCAAACAGCAGGCACGCCAGTAGAGGTGGCGTCACTACATCAATAGATATGTGAACTAAACTCTTTACAAGTGCAGACTCCTACTCTCAAACTCCAGTACAGAGGAACACAGTCTCTCTCCTAGTGAGCGCTCTGAATTGCTGTAGAAGCCATTTGCTAAGATGCTATCTTTGGTAAAACAAGTGCAAAGACTTGTATTTTTCAGTAAGGATCCACAGAGACAAACTTGGTGTTGACACCAACAACCAGGTGTTGGACAATGCTGACCAGAGTTGAGCAAGACTTGAGAAGGTCTCCAGCAGTCCAAGGGAGATGTGATATTAAGAATTTAGCAAGACTTAAAATGGGACAGGACACTTGCATTGCCTCAAGTTTTAAAGTGATATAACTGAAAAACTTAAAATAGAAGCAGGTTACTTTGTTACTTTATGAAAATGCCCTGCAAAACATTTAATATTGATAATCCATTAAGTTAGATGGATATGGATCAGCAGCAGGGCAGTAAAACACACATATGGTCTCATGACAGTCCCACCTGTCTTCCCATTTAATTTCTTTTGCATTCCACACTCCAACTACCCTAAAAAGGTATAAAAATTATTTGGGCTTGAGGGGGAGTAGACAAATCAGCACACCATCATTCCATCCTAAATGAACTCAAATATTACCTGAAATACAACTGGTACACAAAACAGGAAAAAAGCATGCACGTACACTCACAGGTTTCAAAGTACCAAGTACACTGCCGTATGTAGCTATGGAGCTTCCAGTTCAGCACATGTATTTTTGGTGAGCCTATTACTCCTGAAAAATCGTAATTTTTCAAACAAGGGAAAATGCTTAGTCTAAATTGTATTCCTGCTATGTCTCTGCTAAAACTCCACACTAATCTAACCTGTGAGCTCCTTGCTTTGTGATCTTAATACATTCTTTTTATATAGACCAGAAACAGTTACTATGTTGTATTATTTTAGACATGGTGACAGAATTAGAATCACAGATTAAGTAGCAGCAGTGTTTGGTAGCAGCATTGGTAATTTTGGTAAGACAGAGCACGCCTATTCCTTCAAAGTAATCGAAGATAGGAGCAATATAAAATGGCTGGAATAAGAAGGGACACTCTGAACCTAATCAGGTGAAACTGCAGTTCCCATCATGCACTGATGCATATCTGGAGTACACATACACCAAGTTTCTTATCCTTTATTTTCAAATTCCACTTACAATCCTAAAAAAAAAGTAGGATTTATTACTACATTCAAATTACTTAAATATTTTTAACAGAACAAGCCATTTGCTCTGGTGAGACACCACCTGGAGTACTGTGTGCAGGTCTGGAGCCCTCAATAGAGGAAGGATATGGACCTGATGGAGCAGGTGCAGAGGAGGGCCACGAAGATAATCAGGAGGATGGAGCACCTCAACTACAAAGACAGGCTGAGAGAGCTGGAACTGTTCAGCCTGAAAAAGAGGAGGCTCCGGGGAGACCTAATAGCAGCCTTCCAGTACCTAAAGGGGGCCTACAGGAAGGCTGTGGAGAGTCTGTTTACAAAGGCCTGCAGTAACAGGATGAGGGGCAATGGATTTAAGTTGGAGAAGAGCAGATTTAGATTGGCTATTAGGAAAAATTTCTTTACTTTGAGGGTGGTGGAGCACTGGAACAGGTTGCCCAGGGAATTGGCTGAAGCCCCTTCCCTGGAGATATTCAAGGTGAGGCTGAAAGAGGTCCTGGGCAACCTGGTCTAGTTGGGGGTGTCCCTGCAGGGAGGTTGGACTAGATGACCTTTGGAGGTCCCTTCCGGCCTGGATGATTCTAAGATTCTATGATTTGCCACCAAAGTTACCTTATTAATGGCACATGCTGTCTTCTCTCGGATGGAGCCACTGCTTGTTCTCATAATCTTTGACAGATCCTGCCGAGCTGCCAGGAGATTTGCAATGGAAATAGTGCACTTAGTAGATAAGAGGGCACGTTTTGGCTGGTAGACTTTAGCCAGTTTTTCTGTTTGACTCTGTGGGTGAGACGGAAAACAAAACCCAGTCAGCTAAAGCAATAGGAAGGCAATGGGGTACCTCACCAAAAGTATCAAATCAACACTGAAGATGATGACACTGCAGCAAATTCACTGCAACAAAGATAGCATTTGTCAAATTAATTTAAGCAGTATAAGAAACTACTCTGACTGAACTGACGAGACACTGATCTGACAATTTTAAGATTAACAATATATACATACAGACCTTATTACTTTTAGGCAGTGAAACACAGAAGTGTATCATGTAATCACATGAGTTATGGCTAATATCTACAAGATACTGAAAGTGAACCACATCTGTGTCCAGCCTCCAGGCGGCTTCCTGTGCCTGCACCCTGACCCATTCCAGTTAGGCTAGCATCACCTTATCTCCAACTCTCTATCAGCAGAAAAAGGCTGGGTTAACTCTTTCACACTCTTCGTTCCAGTCAGCTTCTTCCCAAAGGCAAGCCATCAAGAGGCACTTGACAAGAAGTAAAGCTCACAAGTGCTTGCTCTAATCCAGTCCTTACTCTGGCACACATAGCGCACGAGCTAGAAACGAGATCCTACACTTCAACTTTGCCTCATATGCAACCTCTCTTCCTCTATGGCCTTTTGGCATTAACCCTACTGGCTTTTTTGAACACCTTAAAAGATCGTGCAGCAGTTTTCCAACTGACAGACACAATAGAAATCTGTCATACCAGCCATGAGTGAACAGGAGTTATCTTCAGTTACCAACGAAGTATAATGCATATACTGGTCTGGATAAACCAGATTGCAATCTGCCAACAGACTGATTTTTGTCTGAGCCCCCAGATGACAGCAGAGGCACAGGCAAAAGAGGTTTTCCAAAAGAACTATTGACACGGCATGATCTTGGGAGAAAGTTTTAAAATCCTAAAATCCTATTTCCCATTTAAAGGCAGAAAACTGGAACTGTGAAGAACCGGATGTTTGCATTTCTAATTGACTCACTGGTAAGCTTCTAGAACCAAAAGCTTATACACCTTCATGTTACAAGTTGAACAGAGTTTATGTAAAGTGAAGGAAAACATGCACATCATTTACACTCACTACAGAAAGGAAAAGCAACCACATTCAACAGTGTAGTAACATGTTTTTTCCCTGATGGGTTTGATTGAGCTCTGAGCATAGTATTTTTGTGCTATGATGATTCTTTTAGATGAAACTTGAAATGTTTAACCTTAAACCTCCTCTAATAATAAAGTTTTAAACTGTGTTTCTACTAATCTGGAGAAGTAACTAGAAGTAACTATTTAGTTATACTACTGTATTCTTATACTTTTCAAAAATGTAATTAAAAAAAGTTATCAATGTTTTAAAGCATTGTTAAAAGTTACTGTTAAAACATACTGCATTGTATCTCTGAACACTATAGCCACATTCTCCAATTTCATATTGTTATGGTCCTAAAAATTTAGATTTGCATTTCAAAGCACATAAATGCATATATACAATTTTTGAGTTTCGTGAAAGGTTTTAATGTAGCTACTCAAGTTCAAAAACAACCAAGAATTCTCCTAGGAAAAAAATCCAAACATGGCTTTGGATGTCAAAGCTACAACACAATTAGAAGTTCCTGGTTTTTAACCTAAGCCATGGTTTTGCCCACATTCATTTATTATTAAAGCATTCAATAATCAGATAGTTTTTCAATCATCTAAAAAACCTGAAGAATACAAGGTTTAAGAGATGGGACACCAGTAGAAGTCCTGCTCAGGTGATAAAACAGAAAAGAGGAGAGGTCACAGTTTATTATAAAAATACAAATGATTTATTCAAAAAGCAACTATCTAGAAAAAACACTTTATGAGTGTCACGGTTTATCACTAATAACGGTCTCAAGCACTGCCAGCAGCATATTTAATAGCATATTAGCAGATCTGTCTTAGTCCTGGAAAATAAACAATATACACTATTTTTTAAATTTTGTCATTCCTTTTTCACTATGAAATATAGGAAATAGGGAACCATGTAATTATTGGTAAAAGTGAAATGTGTATCACATACTCAGAGAGAACAAACATCATGTCACAGCTACTTGCACAGTTCAGAGACAAAATCAGCACATAAAATACTAGCCTGTCTATGAGGTAAGAAAAAGGTAGTGCCTTAGCAGCTTTTCTCATGTGGTTCTGTGGAGTTGCGCTTGAAGACACACTTTTCAGTCAAGGAAATCTGATTGCTGTGTACAGCACAAAGTAAGTTAAGGGACAGTCAACAGGAAGATGGTTTTTCTACCATCACAGAGACGCAGCAATTAGCTAGGCACATTATGGCACTGTGACCGCAAATGAATGGATCAGTAAAGTCCTCTTATTATGCTTGTCTAGAAGCCCATCTAATTGTATGTTTTGGCTGTGGTGTATAGTTACACAAAGTTTATCTTCTCATTTCACATACTTTTTAAAAACCCAACAAATCAGTTTTAAGTAAAATTTCTTTTAGTCACCTTACATTGTCATAAACTTCTCCAGCAATTCAAACCAAAACCAGACAACTCCTGTGGCTATTTCTTACTCATGAAGGATGAAGAGATAATTATAAAGTGTTACCACCAACCAGGACTTCACAGCAAGTTGTTTGTACCTTAGCTCTATCTGACCAGCCAAAGGACTGCACAGTAACATCCAAACGTTTGACCAGCAGTTTTCTTCGGACTTCGTATTCGTTGACTATGGCTTGGTTAATTGCTTCAATTTTTTCCTGAAAAAAAATTTGCAAACATAACCTATAGATAATAGATAAAATGCTTCTACTTATGATAATAAACTATGCAGACAGAAGAGAATAAGACACACAGAGATATTAAGAAGGGCTTAAGCCCACAACTATCTACCTTGTCAAATGGGCCCACAGCAAGTTATGCCTGCTGACTCTATTTTCCTGAAGGCTTTAAAGGCTCTGTTATCCTCACATTCAACCTTCTACTGTGTTTAACAGCACAGCTGCCCGTTTTTCAGAACTGCATGCACTGCTGAGGCATTTCTCAACACACACCAGGATGGAGAAGCAAATGTGGGATAATACTACATGCAACAAGCTGAAGGAGATGCAAGGACATAGGTAAGTCCTAGAGATGATGGTGTCCTTGTCTTAAAAAGTAGTGAGCTTGAGGACAAAGACGACTAAAAAGTAAGTAAAGTACTGTAAGATGATCTTGATTAAAGCACAATCTGCATACAGATAAGACATCAAAGTGCCCTAGAGAAAAGCCATCACTAGAACACACCTGGCAGCAGACAGTGGTCTAGTCAGAGCAACAGTTAAGATATGCACTATTAAGGAAATAATTTGTGTATTGACTGCAGCCTGGCTGGAAGGGGCCCACTTTCAGCCTCAACAATACAAGCATCGAAGGAAGCAGACTGTTGGGAGTTGAGCTTCAACTTTAAGCAAGTGACAGAAGAGAAAGACTGAGTCTTACAGCAGTACCCATAGCTCTGTGCTGGTGCAGCAGCAGTATCTAACCAATGCACCATCAGACAGCAGGTGACAAAACCCAGCTGGAGATGATTGCAGCTCTGCCACCTGAGAGTACAGCCTCTCCCAGCTTCCACCTACACACTCACTGTTTCTTAGAGAAGAAGCTATGAAGGAAGTAGACTACTCCAGGGGGACAGAAAGAGAGGACAAAATGATGGGAAGACCCACAAGTTAGCTGGGAAGAAGCCACAGGAGGGGATGTGACACCAACTCAGCAAGGCTAGGTCACAGGGACAGTGATGGCAAGGGGCAGGAGAAGCATAAAGGTAATACACACGTGTGCAGGTCAGCACCACTACCACCTTCATTTTGGAAAACCTTTGCCTGCATCCAGACATACAGATTCATGAGTCTAAGGCCCTATCAGTTGCTGAATATTTATTGTACCAACGTTTATGTAAAATACTGCAACACATTGCCTTAGCTTCAGAAAGAGGTAAGAAAAATCACTTTGCAGCATTACTCTCAGACTCAAGATCAATACCTTATATACCTGAAAAAGGGAAATAAACTCATAATACATGCAATTACTTACCCAGTGAGCTGGTCCCAGTTGTTTCTTCAATAAAGGTTTTCCAACATGATTAGGTGGAACCTTTGCTAGGGTTTCCTTCAGCTGTAAGGAGACGTATAAAAATATAAGCATGGGCTAAAAAAAAAAAAAACAAACCAAAACAAACCAAAAAAAAAAAGAAAAAAAAAAAGAAAAACCGAAACAAAAAACTCCAACACAACCAAACCAGCTTTTCAAGATTCAAATTACAGGAGAGGACTCTTGGATAGTGTGGCAGAGCAACCTCCAATATCAGACAGAGAACCAAGAACACTTCTTTTGGAAAGCAACTATTTTTATAGTCCCTCTTAATTTTTAAATAATTAGAGCTAAGGCTACCAGAAATATAAAGTAGATCTACATTTAAAGCAGAAAGATTCCATGAAGTACAGCTCCCCTTGAAGACACTAATTACCCTAAACATCATTTCTTTAACTTAAAAAAAAATAAATAAAAATCCATACTTCTATAAAAAAGGTTGTATTGAGACTATGTGAAATGTAACACAACCTAAAAGAAGGGTCCCTCTTTACAATCAAAAGGAGAAAAATCTTCAGTGTGAAAACTTAAGTTTAATTTGCATTTTAAATATTTGGACAAAAACTTGGATCAAAGTAGGTTGGAGTTACGGAACTTCCCCTTTCCACTGCTGCAAACCACATTTTTCAACTTCCTTGGCTGTTTATTCCAGCAGTTGATTTAACACATTCAGTAACCTGGTTTTCCAAATGTGCTGAGTCAAACATATTTAAGATTTTAAAACCAAGTGCCCTCAGAATAACTGAGGTAGCAATTCATTCAAGTATCAGCAGTTTCTTTTTTTACATGTAGTGGATCATTAACAAAGGGAGTCAATTATACAAAGATCCAACTCTAAACTCTACTATGTATGTGCGAAGAAACAGGAAGCTTGATTTTTCACATACTGGATCAGAATACTGCCATTCTAAGACTCACTTGTTAAATAACAAGAAAACTTTAGGGTGATCACTTGTTCTAATTCTGTTCTTACAGTCAAGAGTAAATTTTTCACTCTATATTATTTAACATTGTTCAACTGTGATGTATTTTTGTTTACAAAGTGAAGCAAATTTATCAGTTATTAGTCAGTTTTACTTTCTAATTCTCAAGTATTATCAACATCTAAGGTGTTCAAACTGTAAGCACCACAGTGATACAGAATTTACTAGAAACATAAGTTAGAAATTCCTAACGTATTTTATTATGCTTTAAGAACTGTTGAGGTGTTTTTTTTAGTATAACTACCTATGGATATAAATAAATGAGATAACATTCATTTAAGGAAGAAAGAAAATCAGTAAAACATAAAAGAATTCCCAGATGAAAAAGATTTTTTTTATCTACTTTGCATTCTGTATAGTCTTCCACCAGTAAAGCTTGTTAGCCTTGTCCATTGTTATGAGTATTTTCTACTTTTTATAGAAAATGGAAGCACAGATTTCTTAGATACCTAACTCTTTAATGCCTGTGGTGATGCCAAAACCAGCAAACAAACTGCTTCCATTTCTACACTTTGCACTTTTGCTGGCAAACCATCCTCTTCTTCTTAAACAGGTCAATCCAGACTGATTTCTTGCAAAGAAACAAAACCCTACTTTCAGTTGCTGGGTTTTGCTTAAGTACAGTGCGACTAAAAGGTTAGTTGCAAAACTTCTCTGAAAGTATTTTGGGGAGCTTTGTAATCTTTAAAGTTAAGTTTGTAATTTTTTTTTTCTTTTGTAATTCTGTAAGTTTGTAATTCTTTAAAGTTCACAAAGGTTCTCTTCTGCTGCTCTACTCTCCCCTATACTGCAAATTAAGTTACTTAATGTAGCTTAAAAACTTTGTCCCTCACCTTTGGTCTGTGTGCTAGACAGTCTGCCCCATTTCACTGCTTTACAAAAATTACTTAAAAAGCAAATTTCTCTTAAAAAAAAAAAAAAAAACACCAAAAAAAACACCAAAAAAACCCCAACCCACAACAATTGGAGAACACATACATGTAAAGGAACAAAAATAAATGGACCCACAAAAACTGATGAAGCCTTAGGGAAAACGTGTAAACTTGACTTTAGTTACAACACCTTTTAACCTAAACATTTTTAAAACAGTAGGTTCCTGTAAAAACTTGTTTAAGTGTATTTCTTGGAATATGCTTCTCCTTAATGTTCTTCCTGAGGCCTAAGCTCAGCATTTTTCCTGTCTTTTGCAACAGGTGATCGCATTAAAAGCTAGAGCAGAGTAAGAAATACCTCACCCCTTAAGGCAATGATAGCAGTAGTCCCCCACCTCATGCCTTGGCATGGAAAAAGCCTTTAAATTCATTTTTAAAATCCTGACTCTTGGCTTGTAAATCATGTTAGCTTTCCTTCACAATTCAAACACTGGAGTTTCACAAGAGGCAAATCTCTCCCTGGTAGCAGAACTATTTTCCATCAAAACAGTAACATCATAAATATTCTAGTTTTGTTCCTTTGGATCTTACTTTTTTTTCAATTCCACTGAAGAACTGGAACATCGTTATGTTGGCTGGAGGCTTGGACATGCCTAAAGCAATACATATGCCTTTTAGCTCCTGAAAGACTTCACTGCCACCTCCTTCCTGTGTTTTTTTAGGAGGGGCGTTCACACACAGCATTCTGGCAGCTTCCAGTTCTGAGATGAGGTATGCTGGGGTAAGAAAAATTAGATTTCATCATCAGATATAGCTGAGTTAAATTACTTTAGAACCAATGAGAACTCAAGTGCTTACAACCAACAAATGTGCAAATGGACCACTTTAGAAAGAGTTAGGGCTATATTTTTGGTATCCACAAAACACTCATATTTCTAATAATCACTAAGCCCAATGCCAGAAACACAACAAACAGGGGAAAGGTTTAGTACAACCAATTAAAACCTGAAAAAAGTCCCTATGATTCCAACAGGTATTAATTACAGAGTTCAGAGCACAGCTCTTCCTTCAGGCTTTGCCCAGCAAAGACAGGAGACTAGGAACATGGAAATAAGCAGGATGAGGGACTAGGACAAGCACTTTAAGCTAGACAAGCAAGCACTCCTTGACACTCTAGGAAACAAAGAAACAAGCAAAGATAAGTGAAATGCTGGATGAATTTCGTCTACTTCCCAAGGCAAGATGAAGAGTGGAAAAATAATCCCACTTTTTGAAGTACTATTGAGAATTCAGGTTTATAATAATAGCAGAAAGAAAGGCACTATCTGATGAGATAGTAGCTAGAATGCCTGCAGTGTTCTTCAGTATCAGAACTGTAAGAACCTACCATCACATTATAAATCCTAAATAACTAATTATAAATAATTATTTCTAAAAATAGGGATTGAAAAAAAGATACTGCACCAATAGAGAAATAATTGTGAGCAGTGATGTAAACACATGGCTATACAAAAAGCAGCTTATTACCTATAAACTCAGCATAGATCAAAAGATTAAAAAAAAAAAACCAAAGCATTTTAATGATCTTTAGAACTTCTTCCAGATGTCTTAAATGCTTTCTGCTAAAGTTACAGAACACCTTATAAACTATAAAATTCTTAAAATATGTAAAGCAGTGAAGAATCATATCTAAGTTCTTCCAATGGTACTTTACACAGATTCTTATATTCAGCTTTTGATTATTTACAACCTGTTAGGACCTTCTGAAAAAAAAAGAAACTAGCAGCAGAATTCAGAGATCACATTCAAGCTGCCTTGAACCTCCTCTGACAAAGACTGAAATTCTTGTCTTTCATTGTAAGGCATAAACATACTTCAGATAGTGCATTTTGCAGACTTGTTCTGAACCACCCTGAAATTCTTGTACTTTTTATTTTTGCAGATGCCAGTACTTGTATTTCAGTGATGCTGTACACCAAAGCAGTGCTAAATGCCCAAGTTTATCTGGTGCTTTCCTCTCCCAGCAGTACTGTTACATCTTCCAACTGACAAACTGTGCTGCGTTTCGTTAAAACATAAAATACCCTGGTGTTCCGTCAGAGAGGGTTATTCTGTTCTTCTATTTGGTCTTATGGATCAAATACAACAGGATACCTAACAAGTTAGCTAAATGTAGGTAAAGCAAACTATGCAAAACTTTTAGGTATTGCTATCGTAGTAGAAACAAAAGGCATTTGGGATCTATTTCAATTTCACATTTGACAGTAAACATAGTATTCCTGCCAGATGGGATACCAGAGATCGGCTTCTGAGCATGGCCTTATATTACCAAAATGTACATCCCAAAGGACCTCTTGGATAAACTACGTGTCACAGACAAGCCAAATTTATTGAATGGCTTGGCTTATAGAGAGTAAGCTGAAGAGCAGATTGATTGAGCTACAAAATATTCGAAACGCAGTAATTACTTCACTCCATCTGACATTTTTGAACATATTATCAAAATAAATTCAGATCTACTACTCATCTTTCTCCTACTGCTGAAATACAGGAACCTACTCTGCAATTCGTTTCTTACATCTCAGCTGAGAGCAGAACTTAATTTCTGTCTTGAAAAGTCAAATAATCAGCATCAACTAAGGAAGTAAATAAAACATTAGTTCATGTTGAATTTAAAATCAGATTAAAATTTCCAACTCTGACGTTTATAAAATTTAAGTTTTTTAAAAACATGAATTAACATTACACCCTTTTTCCAAACTGAAGTACTATTTCTTCTCATCTAACATTTCCTAAGCAGGAATAAAATCTCTTTAGGTACTAAGACCTGCTGGGTCAAAAAGCAAAGAGAAGACACCACCATTACTACTGCTAATTTCTTTTCATCAGCAGAAAGTAACATTGAAGCTATTTACTAAGGTAGATGATCAAAACAACTAGGAGTTGTGATAAAACATTTCCACTTTTGCAACAATTCCAGTTGTTGTCAGAGTGTAGGAAAATGCAAGTCTTATTGCACCTTGCAATCACCTTCCATCATGGTGGGGCCTCCAAAATGACGATGCACCTGATGTTAGTGGTCATTTTTACAATGCTTCTAAACAAAGTTCAGTGGAAAAAAACATGGTAGAAGTCTTCAAATTATCGCCTCTTTGGAGTATGTTTTGAGAAGCAATAGGACAGGCTTTTTGCTAGTGAATATAAATAAGGTTAATACTCAGAATATTTTCTATCACATACCCGCTACAAAGAAACTGGTTAAATTTGAAGTATAATATTCTGACACATTTAGGTAACTGTTGTAATACAGTTGTGGTAAAAAAAAAACAAAATAGAATCTCGGGAAGTGTGAGAAACAATACTGATTCTTCCACAAAACCATAGTTGCTTGCAAGTACCCCTTTAACTTACTAAGCAGCAAGAGACAGTTCTTTTGATTATGAAGGCGTTTTGTCACATCTCCTGATGTTAGTGATGCATATGGACAGTTCATTTCAGCCAGCAACCCACTCATTTCAAGTTGAAATTCTTCTGCTTCGTTTGGACCTTAGAAGGAAAAGAATAATAATTTGTTTACAGTTAATGTATACACATCTGCCTATGATTAGAACAATTTTTTTTTTAAAAAAAAAGCATAAATAATGCTTTGCTCTAGTTGTTATTTAACATGAAAATCCTGATTTTAATGGAAGCCAAATGCATTATTTGGGTTACTCAAAGACCCAGTAAAACTTACACAGAGCCATACTATTCATCATTATTGTAAAATTATGTTTCACCAACAGCTTTTACCAGCTGCAGACAGCCAGCCACTGGCAACTTCTACAATGAAAGTGACATTTAAAAGCATTACAAATTTTACAGAGGTGTTTTAAGTGTCAAATTATCAGAACTACCTAATACATTTGTAGTAAGAATGGTTAAGTCATGAATAATATGGTCTTTGAGCTCCCATATTTTTACTACTTCTTGTAAGCTCACACTTGTCAAGTGATCCTTCCAGTATGTGAAGGGAGTCTACAGGAGAACTGGAGAGGGACTCTTTGTCAGGAATCATAGTGATAGGACAAGGGGTAATGGTTTTAAATTGGAAGAGGGGAGATTTAGATTGGCTATTAGGAAGAACCTCTTTCCTGTGAGGGTGGTGAGACACTGGAACAGGCTGCCCAGAGAAGCTGTGGATGCTTCTGTGGATGCATCACTGAAAATATTCAAAGCCGGGCTGGATGGGGCTTTGAGCAACCTGCTCTAGTGGGAGGTGTCCCTGCCCATGGCAGGAGGGTTGGAACTCAATCTTTAAGGTCCCTTCCAACTCTAACTATTCTATGATTCTAAGTGATCTTATTTCATTCCAATATCCCTTAGAAATGTCATGTAAACCAAAGCTCTGATTGATATTTTTGTCAGAAATGAGTGAAACTAATCTGAATTTGTTAAGCCAAGTTACACAACAAATAGTGATAAATGAGAAGTAACAGTTTTTCTTCTTTGGGTTGAAGTCCCTTTTCAAAAATGTCTGTTACATATATGCTCAAGTCACACAAAACAAAGGTAGGACTTAGCAGTACTACAGACAAAATGTCATTGTGTTTAGAGAATTTGAAATAGGCATTGGAATACTTCTGGACTATATTTTTACACAAAAGTTATAGTAGGAACTTTGTACTACTAGAAGAGGCAAAATGTTGTATTGTTACAGAGAAACAGGGTCAAATACACTCTATGAATAAAAGATGGACATGTCAAAAACAGAGAAGAAGGAAAAGAACAGGTTATCATACCAACTGAACAATTTAATCTGTAGAAAGTCATGACTAATTGACTGAAAATAACATTTTTGCAAAAATAAGGTTAGCTTCCCCCAAAAAAAAAAAAAAGATAAACAAACATTTATTGAAAGACTCGCAATGTTTCAGAAAGAGGGAAAACATAGTTAGCACACAGTTAAGGCAACCAACAATAAAAAGCAAATATGGTTACTAAGTCATGAGAATGTTTCCTTGAACAGTAGGCATTTCTTACATGTAAATTACAGACAAACAGAAGCATTAAACTAGAAGTACTCTCATGATCTAATTAGAAAAAATACACTGTTTCCTTAAATCCACCCAAGATTCCCCCCTCCCCC
>VZRU01002180.1:5919-52190 GCA_013398155.1 Pedionomus torquatus
TTTTGTTTGGTTTTTTTTTTGGTTGGGTTTTTTTTTGTTGGGTTTTTTTTTTGTTGGGTTTTTTTTTTGTTGGGTTTTTTTTTGGTTGGGTTTTTTTTTGGTTTGGTTTTTTTTTGGTTGGGGTTTTTTTTTTGGTTGGGGTTTTTTTTTTGGTTGGGTTTTTTTTTTTGGTTGGGTTTTTTTTTGTGCTGCAGAGCTTTAAAGTAAATTGACTTTTTCTGAGAAAATAGTGATGCCATCTGAAGCAGTGCTGGAAAAGGCAGTAAGTTGAAAGTGAAATGCAGGAGCAGGTAAGCATATGTAGCTTTTACAGAAATGTTCCCACCTTGTTCTTACCATGTACTTAACTTCTAGGTCACGTTTTGGGAGGAATTTCGTTAGTTGTTAAATGTTGATTTTATTTTTAACCTCTTGTGGTTGGAGACTTCTTCCCACAGTTCCCCTTTACACTAGTGAGTGACAGTAAGATGTTAATATGAAGCTGCTGGTTGGTTGCTTGGTGCCTCCAGATGAAGAACACTCAAGTGTGCTCAAACCTTCATAAAACTCTTGATCTAATTACCAACCCTGCTGAATTACCTATGGATATGAAAGACTTCTTGCACACCTGTTGAGTCTCTTACAGTGGGTTGGAAACTTGCTTTCTTAACCACCTTACCTTCCTGTGGTGTGCTGCTTGTACGTGACAGTTGGGTACGGTTCTGTGGCTGCTTTTTGACCCATTATCACTTAGTAAGCACAGCATGACTGATAGAGAGGAGCTGCGGTGTTTCACAGTTTCCTGTGCTTTCTGCCCAAAGGACTCTTACACTTGCAGGTCCTGACACCATGTCCTGGTCCTCCAGGTAGGCCACGTTGAGGTTGCACAGTGGATCTGTGGGCCTGTGGTATTAGCGTGCTTCTGGCAGCTGAATGTGTGAGATACCTGCAAACTCAATTCTTCCTGGCTTGTGCCTCCCTGCAGTGATACATTTGGTTAGGAGTTTTGTTTGGCGCAAAGTGAACCCCGTTAGCTCAGAGTCAAAGGGGAGAAGGGGCATCGTTTTGGTAACTAAAATCTGTGGGGTCACTCAAGGCGTGGGTGCTCTAAGCTTTGTTTGCAGCTATACAATCCTTCAGACTCTTGCTGGGTGTGACAAATAGAAAAAAAGTAATCATTAGAGCAGTATTTCTGAAATACCCATTTGGACAGAGAGGGTTACATGTTTTCGTGATACCGGGAAACTAATCCAGTTTGTCATTAATGAAACAGAGCATATTGCAATGCAAATGAGTGGAGTTGCATGACAAGTGGACCCATAGTCCTCAGCATTTGCTATTGATTGTGCAGTCTTAATTATTCATGCTATGCAAATTGCATTTCTCATCTTGCTCCTTCTTGTCTACATGTTTTTGATACAGAACTTGGCTGCAAACAGTCTTGTTCTTTCACTTGAGAAATGAGGATTGTTTCTAGCGAAGTTCTTAATGTTCCTTTGTGGAGCAAGCACATGCAGAGCCAGGCAAGGCTCAGGAGCTCTGTCGGAATGAATTCATTTTACTGCAACTTCAGATGAAGAAAGGGAAGAGTTTGTAGAGTGCTATTTGATATGAACAAAAGCTTTAAAATAGCTTTCAACTTCCTTTGTGTTCTGTACTGAAGCACTTGTACTTATTTTCTGGGCAGTTGTTTGGAGTAGACTTGTGGGACTATTCTTTTACTCATCCTAAGTATTATTTTGCATTTCAGGTATACTAAACCGCTAACCTTCGCAGACTGCATTAGTGATGAATTGCCATTAGGATGGGAAGAAGCTTATGACCCTCAGGTTGGAGTTTATTACATAGACCACAACACCAGTAAGTGACACACTATTTTTTGAGGAGTGATTGTTTTGTGCCTGTGTTAAGATGTGCTGAACACAAACCCATAAAGCATGTTTTAGAGTAGGAGTGATCTGCAGCTCATGAAATCAAATCCTGTTGTCCTCCATTATACGAGTTACTTCCCCCTTTAAAACCAGAATTTGAGACCTTTTGGTTTGCAGCCTTCAAGTCAGCAGTTGTGTTCAAGCTAACAGCATGGGCATACCTCTGTAACCCCTCTGCTGAGGAGTGTGAGCCGGTAGCAACGATCTGGAGTTTGTTCTTAGGCTGGAATGTGTCCTTGTGGCAGGACCATTGGAAAGAGTGCAAAGGTCTTGTGTTGATTTCCCTGGCAGGGATCAATGGAATGACTGCATGAGCTCCCTGTGTTGCAGGAGTTCGTACTGCCTTTGCTGGAGAGGAAGCTCTCAAGTAGGCTTGGGATATCCTGAGAGTTGTGCAAGTGGGAAAACTTCAGGCTTGTGGCACTTTTATTCCCTATCCTCAAATGAAGCCACAGCTTACTGCTTTGTTAGGCTGCTTGATAGACCAGAAGTGTTAAACTTTATAAGCTCATTTGAATTAAAAAAAAAAAAAAAAAGTGCAGAAGTTGATATATCATTTAAGACATTGTTAGGAAATGTGTACTGGGTTGCCCTAGAACAAGTCCCCTGAAAAATGTTATAAACAAAATAAATCAGTGACTCTGATTCTCTTTACAGAATAGCTCCAGTTGCAGTCCAGAAGTTCACAGCAGAACCATGCCAAAGCCCTTTTGGAGGTGCTTGTAACTTGTGCAAAGAGAAAAGCTTTTAAAAGACAAAAGTGCCTTGAAGTTGTTTTGGGTTGGTTTTGTGGTTTTTTTTTTTTTTTCTTTTGTGTTTGTGTTTTTTTGTTTTTGTTTTTTGTTTGTTTTATTTGTTGGTGTTTTTTTTTAAATCTGCTTCTAGAACTTCAACTGAACACTTATGCAATTTTTTTCTCAGCAAGTTACATGATCTTTTCTAAATAAAAATGTGGAATTCTCTTGTTTAGTTTCTTTCTTGGCTATCTTCATACCATTCCCTTTTTTAAGAAAACTGTTTTTATCTGGCCTGACACTGTGCTTTCCAGGTTTTAGCAACTTCTCTTGGGTATTAAAAATGCAGAATGAAAAAAGCCTATTAAAGCACTAACTGCCCTCTGCAACACAAAGATCAGATGTCTCCAAATGTGAAGGTGACACAAATATTTTTATTTTGGGCTTACATCATCCCAATTTCACAGTATTGACATATATTTAAATGGCTTTATTCTAATTATTTTTCTGTGAGGTAGGGGTTGTTGATTTTTTTCCTCTTACAGGAAAGGAGAGTAGGGAAGAAGGGGTAGACAGTTCTACAGGATTGCAGGAGGAGAGATCTGCAAAGGGAGAGGACTGGACAAACTTTGCCTCGGAAGGTGCTAAACAGCAAGACACAAACTGGTGTCTCCTCTAGGTCTCTAAGACCATGTCTTGTGTCCATTGTGCTTCCACAAGAAAACGCTCTGGAGCGTTAATGATGGGGTTGCTTTTTAAAGACAGTCTGAATTTTAATGCTTTTTCCAGGCTCTCACTTGGATCTGGGCTGCTCCTGAACTGACCACACTTTCCAAAGGAGGAAGAGCTGAGGAAGTTAAGAAAAGCCTTAGCAGTGAAGACTTCTGCATGACTCTGTCAGGAAGTGTAGTGATAGGACAAGGGGTAATGGTCTTAAATTGGAAGAAGGGAGATTGAGATTAGATTTTAGGAAGAAATTCTTTGCTATGAGGGTACTGAGGTACTGGCCCAGGTTGCCCAGAGAAGCTGTGGCTGCCTCATCCCTGGAGGGGTTAGAGGCCAGGCTGGATGGGGCTTGGAGCAACCTGGTGTGGTGGGAGGTGTCCCTGCCCATGGCAGGAGGGTTGTAACTGTGGGGGGTTGGCTGGCTGTGGTCTTGGGGGACACAGTTCAGACACAGGGAAAAAAACCTTGATATGAAGCCTGATGTGGGATGCAGAAGCTTCTTGGGACCTCCTGAGCATTTTAGCTAGCAGAAAGTACAGTGCATAAGTGGGACAGACCAAACATGGTCTTTGCCATATATTTGAGTTGGCCCTGGGGTGAATGCACAAATATCCAGTTGCAGCTCTGAGCCTTGTGTGGTCTGGGGCAGTTACCCTTGGTCTGTGCCACTCAAAAGCACCGCAGGCTTGAAGGGCATGTAGATGAAGCTTCAAACCATGCCGGTATCTTCTTATTAGCAGTGGCTGTTAAAGTTTCACTTCTATAGGATGCCAGAGGCTATGAGACTTGACACAGAATTTCACTTAAAAGGTTAAACAGAAGAGAAACAAAATCATGATCCTATTTCTTATGCCAACTCTAATCCAAATCATGATGAAGCAAACCATATCCACTTACCTTCAGCTAATCAAGAGGCTCATCTTTGTGGCTGATGTTGAAGTATCCCCTGGAGAGTGTCCAAAACCTTTGTCTCCAAGGTCTCTTGGTGATTCCCTGTGCAGGAACGAGAGCCGTCGTCAGAGGGGGTGAAGGGAAGGGAGGCATGTTGGTTCTTGCCACACACTTGAAATATGTGAGACTAATTATCAAAAATGAGCGCAAGGACAGACCTAAATTAAATCTAAAGCCCGGAGCCATTAAAAAAAGTGAGATGGAGAACACTTCTAGCCTCTCTGAGGCAAAATAAATACAATTAAATTGAGTTGAGAAATTAGGAAAATATTCCTAATACAGTATTAGTGCACAGCCCTGAGTGTCTCTCTGGGAAAACTCTGGAATTTGGTTTGGACAAAGAAATTGCAGTTTTCTTGCCAGATGCTGATGCAGGCATAGTAAGACTACATTCTTCAACATGAAACAATCAGATTTATGACAAGCTCAACTTTAAATTAAAAATTCACAGGACAACAAATGATGTAACAGTCTGCATTTTTGTAGTCATTTAATTTGAGAGCCCTTGGCTGGCATTTCCATAGATTGTTATTACGTGTTTGAAAATAAAAGCTGCAATCAAGGAGATACAGTCAGTGCTGTGATTACTGAAAAGGTTGAGGTGAGTGTTTAGAAAAATGAGAACAAGGCAGTTTTAGTATGTAAGCACATTGCCCATCCCCTCCGTGAGCTGGCAGCCGGGCATTCACTCTGTTGGGTGGTGTGTGTGCTTGGGACAGTGTCAGTGTTTCACCACCTAACGGAGGTGTTCAGGGTCGTACATTTTTACAGTTGTCTTCCTGGATGCTTGTAACGGAGAAATTTCCCTGCAGTGAGTTTCACCACCCTTCTTGCGATTGTGGGAAGAACATGCTGCTAGTCGAAGGGAAAACTGGAAATAACCAAGCTTGAAGAAGTTATAGGTACAGGTAGACTTATGACCCAGTGTCCTGAATTAGACTTCCAGAGTGGTGGGTACGTTGGCAACATACTCATTAAGTTGAAACTAAGAGTCCTGAGTCACGGTTGCTGGTGGCTGTTCATGCAGTCTGGCCTGGGGAAGTTGCGTGTTGTTGAAAATGGGAGCATCTCTCTGGGGAGTCTGCAGCAGTTTCCCCATCTGGCTCAGCGATGGAGTGAAGGGAGTTATTCCTCCTGGATTTAGATAAAGGTTATTGTGGAAGATGGATTTGGGGGTGAGGATAGAGATGGGAGCCTGGGGTTTTCACACTTACAGGTGATATGTTGCTGTGTCTTCCTACTTTTCCGTGGCTCTCTGAGAGACCACAGTTCTGTCTGGGAGGGTACCAGCTGGCACAAGTAGCTGCATTTTCTGTCAAATTATCTTGGGGCAGTTTTTAGGTCCAGGCTTAGCTTTAGTTTTGCATCAGCTGAAATGTTTATTGTGCTAGCAGGACCTATAAAGACCTTTTGGTTGAAATGCTTCTACAAACTATGCTGTTAGTACCTTAAAAGTTTAGGGTTTTTTAGTCCTCTTTGCATCTTCCCTGAGTTTGGCCATGTAATGGAAACGCTTTGTGCTCTTTTGGGTCTTGAGATCCTGTTTAAACAAGTTGTTGCTGGAGTATCCTGTTGTTTTCTCCTCAGTATGATTATGGCCAGCTTCTTCTGAAAATGGTGGAGTGTCCATCCCTTGAGTAAAAGCCTTTATTTCTAGTTCTGCTCCTTGGATTATTGTCAAACTGTTCTCTTCCCTAAATCCTATGTATTTTGATGTTAGTCTTATGCCTGACTCATTTAAGAGCTGCTCATACCTTCCAACGTGGCAGCTCTTACTAAATATTTAAAGAGGCTCTTAAGATATGCAGATTAGATTCCTACTGATGGTTTCAAGCCGCTCCTTTTTATTAATTATTCATTATGTGGTAACTAGACATCCTTATTCAAGCACAGTAGTTTAGACAGATTAGAGCACTTAGTCGACTGAATATTGGAATCTGTTCCAAGCGAGAACATATAATAGCCTTGAAAGAGAAATGAAAAATATTTTGGACGCTTCTTCACAAAACCAAGACAAATACCAACAATAAATTTGTCTAATTAGTATTACGACTGGCTGCCTGTCTGTGACCTTATGCGTTTTTCATTATTAGAAACCTGAAAAGCAGTGTTTTGGTTGTGTTGGGGTAATGGCGATGGAAATGGTGTTGCTGTTCATGCCTGCGTTGCCTATGTTACCAAAAAATATTTTTCTTAGACTCCACCTCCTGTATTCTGCAGTGATTTACTGCTGTGCCTGCTTTCAGTAAGGAAATGGTTACTCCCCTTCTGAGGTACTGTTTATATAATGTCATTTGAGATGCTTTCATGAGTGCATTCTGTAATTTAATGAGTCTTTATTTTTACTTACCTATAGAATCTGAGCAAGGTTTTCTTTCCCCTTTTGATAAAAGCAGCTGAAGAGAACAGGCAGAGCTGTAATTGCTTTCATGTTGTCAGCTGTCGTATAATGCAGTCATGTGGCAACGATTTCTGAAATTTTTTTATCAGTGAGTTAGCGGAAGTATTTTATTAGTAATGTTATAAAGCAGTTACTGTAAAGATAAGTCTAACAGTTTCAGTATCTTAGAGCTTGTGTGTGCATATGCTTGTGTGGAAGTTTTCAGAGGCAGATCCAGGTTGGCCTCAGCAGCAGAGAAGCTGGGGAATTGTATGATGATTTTTCTCATGAATTGTTCTACATGGTGATTCAGCATGGCAAAGCTCATTGGAGTTCATCGTGGATCAATAGTGATCTAAGAAAAAAAGAAAACATCTTTATTCCCCTTTTTATGGAGTAATGGGCTACTTTAAAATATGGCCATAAATCGTGGAGCATCTCCAGGCAGCAGTACAATTGTACAAAAGTTTTACTGCTTCACATTTATCTTGCCTCCTGTTTTCTCTCCAAGAAACTACACAGATAGAAGACCCTCGTGTGCAGTGGCGGCGGGAGCAGGAGCATATGCTGAAAGACTATCTCATCCTGGCCCAGGAGGCAATTGCTGCACAGAGGGAGATCTGTCAAGTGAAGCAGCAGAGGCTTGAATTGGCCCAGCAAGAATATCGGCAGCTGCATGATGTTTGGGAGCACAAACTGGGCTCTCAGACCAGCTGTGAGTAGTTAGTCAACTCTTACCCAGTGACTTTCTTGGTCGTGAACCCACTAGGATAGTAAAGTGCTTGAAACTGATCCTCTGATAGAGCAATGAGATCTGTTATGCCATGTCACTCTCCACAATTGCTCAGTTTGTCTCAAAAGCAATAGCTGCCTAATGCCTGTTTGATGAATGGTGGTCGTTCAGAAATGCTATTGCAGTTGGCTTGGCCATTGGAGTCAGAGTGCAGATTTTCAGCATGGGCTTCGACAGATCTGAAAAAATGATGTTGGTTGGCTCAATGTGGAAAAAAACCTGAATTTCTGTGGTATTTGCCTTGATTGCCCTGTCCAAAGTATAGAAACAAGGCAAGAAGGCTTGTCTCAGGTAGTATTCCCATGATTCTTTTGGAGTTTAACATCCCAAGTAGTTGGGTGACTGTCTTGGGTATCTAAGGGTCTGTGGTTTATGCCATGTGAAAGCTAACATTGCTGGATTGTTTCTCTGCATATGAAGGACATGGTTTTGCACCCCGTATTTTTTGTCACGAAGGAAATACTAGTACCTGTTGCTTCAGGAGTTGATACACAAATGTTTACATAGGCCAAATATCTTCCTTATTGTTACAAGTTAAGAGCTAGAAAATATCCAAAGGAGGGTTTATTATGTGCAAGTCTTCCAGAATTTGATTTTTTAAATCCTTAGTATTGCAGACTATACATTCTTGCCAGCCGCATCAATGGACTGACCTGCCCCTGCTTCACTCTTGCTATGTCTTATGGTGGTGAATTCCACTGCCTAATCCTGTGCCTGATGTTAAAAAGTATTTAAGTAGTCTTCTGTCAACTGAAGGATTCTGACTTGACTAGGGTCCCATCTGTCACCTCTGAAGTACAGTTTTTTGGTCTTTTCTTAGGACCAGTCTGCCTTAGTATTGGCATACCAGAGCAGTACACTAAGAACACCGTGACATGAATTACATTGGCATGATGCAATCTGTCTTTAAAAATGCACCCAAACAGAAAGAACTAGAAATGCTTTCCCACAGTTTGTAAGGCATAACCTGATGGCTGCAAGGATCAAAGTATCTCCCTCGCCTACAGCTACCTCTAGCAACATTGCGCACTGGGGAGCTTCTGTATCTTCTGAAGCAGAAGGGTTTTAACCACTGCTGAAAAGAGGAATCTGCTCTTAATGGGACATTGATTTAATGTGGTGTGACACATTGTATGATTGGTCATGTCCTTAAGGCTGTGAGAAGGCTTGCATCACATTTTTCAGTCTTTTCTCATTCTTTGATTTTCTTTGTTTCCAAACATTCAGTGGATTGCTTACTTAATGAGAAAGTCTAAAAAAAAAAAAAAAATTTAAATAAATCTTTATGCAGTACCTGCCCCTTCAGTTCTGTTAAATGCCTTTGGAATTGCAGGGAGCCATGCTTTTGAACGAACATCTTTGGGAGTCTGAGTTCAGTGTGTTAATCTGGAATAAATACAGGTTTTGGAGGTGCAGAACATGCTCTGGACTCTTTGATATACACTTTTTGGGGAGTACTTGGATGTGCTATTGCCTTTCCCTGCCTTTGAGGGGCGAGAAGAGATCTGGGTAGATGGCCTACACCAGTGATGTGTGGAGATCTGGGTGTGCGGGGGCAATGGTTCCTGATGCGGCTGGTGGAAGAGTAGGGAGGAATACAGAGCTGCTGAACCAGGTGTTTTGTTTGTTTCTAGTGCTCTCTGGCTCATCATCAAGTTCTAAGTATGACCCAGAGATCCTCAAAGCGGAGATTGCTACTACGAAATCCAGGGTAAGTAGTGTGAACAGACTTTTGCTTGCCACAGGTAATCTTCTTTGAGTAATCTTGTGGATGCTTCATCACTGGAAGTGTTCAGGGCAGGGCTGGATGGGGCTTTGAGCAACCTGCTCTGGTGGGAGGTGTCCCTGCCCCATGGCAGAGGGGTTGGAACTTGATGATCTTTAAGGTTCCTTCCAACTCTGTTCTATGATTCTGGTATTTCTAAACCTTGTGGCAAATACTAAAAGGAGATTCCAAAGCAGTTGAAAGAGCTAATGTGGCTGTTCTTAATCTAGGAGATAATTTATCAGAACTCTCAATGTTGCCATCTGAAGAGTTTTAAACACTTGTTTTGGTTTTTTCCCCCAAAAATCTGGGAAGCTGGCAGCGCTCAGTGCAGTACATCTGCACTGTGGGGTTGTGAGGGGCGCACTGGCTGCAGGGTGTGCTGGGGAGCTGGGAGCTCTCTCCAGGGACTGGCAGCTGTTTTGTCCTGGGCTTAGTGCGGGTTGTTAGCAGCGGCAGCGCCTGCTCTCATGCAGAGCGCCCGATTGGGAAGAAGAAAGGACTAAAGTAAAGTAGGTCAGTCTGGCCTCTGTAGAGGAATATGAAACAGCGAGCTGTAGGGTCAGTGGATTTACAGTATGTATTATCATCCTGCTGCGTTACTCAAGCAGTGGGGCCTTTTTGTTTGGTGTCCTGGAGGATGGCTTCTGTTGCTGCAGTGTAGCTCCTGTCTCGATGATTAATGTGGTATGGGTTTTGTTTTCTTTTTTTTAAACGACCGGGAAGGTTTTAAACGTTACTGAGTAAAATCAATGTGTGTTTCATTCCTCTCTCTTTTGAGTTTTTCTCAGCTTTTCGCTTATGAGGTTGGAACTTCCCTTGAGCCCCTTATTAAGTGGTGTAATATCAGGGTACTGGATAAATACCTATCCCAGTGGTAATGATGCAGTCAGGGCTGTTAGCTGCTGTTGAGATGGACTGATTATCCAGAAACTTTGTTTAGAGTACTCTCTACACTGAATATGTTTTGATTTCAACTGGTAGTGCTGTACCTAAATATTCATATGAAACATCATTCTAAAACCATGACACCTTGTTGCAGGTTAATAAACTCAAGAGAGAAGTAGCTCATATGAAGCAAGAGCTCCAGTACAAAGAGCATGGATTTCAGACACTGAAGAAGTAAGTTTGTTCTCAAGATCTTCTCTTCAGTGAAGAATTACCTCTGGCTTGTAATGCATCCCCCTCTACATTTATAAATAGCTGCCTAAATAGCGTAAGCTGAAATATGTTGCTGCTGATATCTTTAGGCATATGCAACTGAAAGCAGTACACAGCCATGGGGGTAGTTTTCTCAAATCAATGCCTCTGTGTGATTGACCACATTAGAACTGACTTCATGGCAAAAAGATTTTTGCACCGGATTCTTGCCAATGAAATGGTACTCTGTTTTATTCAATATTGCTCAATATGGATGACACGGTACAGCCTGTTGTCTTGACTATAACAGCTATTGTTTTAGGGCACTGAGGAAAAATATGGGGTGGAGTGGAAAGGGAGGAAAAGTTTCAGTTACTTACCTTTGTATGAATAGACATCTGGCGTGTTTTAAGTAATGTCACTGGTTAATATCTTATTTATTATGAATGTCAACTGCGGTAGAGTTTCTTTGGGATGAGGCAGCTTGTAATAAGGTTGTGCAAGCAAATACATCCATGCAGTGAGGTCTGTGCCTGGTTCTTGAAATCATGACTAAAAGGAAGGTAGTTCTCATAAATGACTAAGTTGATCCTCTCTGGGTTAGAAGCAAGGTAACTAGCAGCTCTATGCCCAAATATATTGTTTGTGGGCTTTTGTGTACATCTTTGTCCTCCTTGGGGAGTCAAAGAGATGATGTGACTAACATCGGAGTTTGGACGCTTAGTGTACTTCTGAGTGGAGTAAGTTAAGTGGTGATGAATGGAGTTTGTTCTTCCTGTCATGAGTGGCGTTTGTTCTTCCTATTGTTGTCTTCATTATACTTCACAGTGTGGGTTTTTTTTTTTTCCTTAAAAATTAATGTCGAGATGCATGCATCTAGGATGTTTAAATTAATTGGATCTTATGAAGTGTTATTTTATTGTGTTTTTTTTTCAAATTCCCATGCAGAATTGACATGAAAATGTCTGATACTCAAGGTGGCTACAAACTTGATGAGGCACAAGCCATTTTAAGTGAAATGAAAGCTCTCAAGAAGGCCATCACATCAGGGGAGAAGGAAAAACAGGACCTCATTCAGGTATTGAAACAGGATGGCTTTACAGTATTCTGTGTTGCTGTTGCTATCTGATTGAATTTCTGAGAAGAAATTTAATTATTCTGTATTTCAGATATATAATCGAGATCTTTATTAACATACATTGATTCTTTATTGTGGTTGCACTGCAGTCTTTTTGTTCTCCAGATCCTGGAAATAAGTATAAAACATAGCAACTGTCAGTAGTAAGCACTTGTTTGGTTATCTCAGGATTTATTGGTCAAGGATGAACCAGTGTGGCTGTAGTGCTGTCAAAGAGCAGATCAGGAGAAGCTGTGAAAACCCTGTGGCCTCCTTGGTCTGCCATCTCTGGCTGAGAGCCTGTCTGTCTGGGCAAGGGACTGGGCTAATACCCATGGGCTGCTGTGCTGCTGTGCCTCACCTCATGTTTGCAGAGTCTGAGAGTACACAGTCAACATGCTCAGATCTTAATCAGGTAGTTTGGGCTGAAGCTATGTGTTTGCTGAGGCACTTTGAGCAGAATTGGGTTCACCTCATGGCTTTTTGTGGTTTTAGAGCTTAGCCAGGTTAAAAGACAGCTTTGTGAACGACAGAGGATCCCAGTCAGACCTGTGGGCTAGTAGCATGTCCGTGGAAAGCTCCAGCCCTCTGTTACCCCGGCAGTACCTGGATGTCAGCTCTCAGACGGATGTTTCAGGAAATGTGAGTAATGCATGAGAAACCAAGTGCATGTGGAAACATTCCTACAAACTGGGTTGTAGTACTGCCTTAGTATGAGTTTCCAGGCATGGGCAAGTATCTGTGAAGTGATACCTTCTCCTGGTTTAAACTTCAACATCACCTTCCTTTTGGTTTACAGTGCTAAGGTATCTTTAAAGGCAACCTGCTGTTTCCCCACACTGTCTCTATTAGAACAACCCAACTGGGAATAATAAGGAAGTAAGTTTTATTTTGCCTTTAGGTGTCACTTCTTGTGATGCAAATAGTCCTGTAGCTCTTTATAGCAGCGATGTGCTACTAAACAAGAAACATTCAGCAGCTACATATGGGCTGAGTTCTAGTGAGGACTCTTCCCTTAAGAGTGTGTTTGGCTTTTAATGTGTTACGAGTGAGAATGAATAGCATATGTGCAGATACTTTGATGCGCTCAAACGTACTCATAAACCTTTAGTCCCATTTGTGCCACAGGATCGTAACTGTCAGGTTGGTGCCAGCCTCAACAAGGACTCGATCAGCGCTGTGGGTACATCGTATGTCCCACGGGATATCATGGAAGCCTCTTCTGTGAACCCTTACTTAAATGTTTGCAGCCACTTGCTGTCAGGGCTATGTGTATGACTAAAGATCTGCAGGTCTGACCATGATGGGATTGTCCCTAGTCCTTAAGACTTTGCAATCAAAACAAGATGTCATCAAAACCAAAATGCAAACAGTTTTTTTAAGTATTTGAAGCAATCATGAAAAATTGTAGTCAAAGGCAAAATTGTTCTATTTTGTCATTAGTTTAACTAGTAAATCAGTTTGACAAGAGCAAGTCTAACTTGTAACAGCTTTAATTTCAACAGGGAATATCAAAAGAGGAGCGGTTATTAAGTTCCTGATTTTATGTTTTGTGTCTCAGTTTATTACCAGCAGCAATAACCAGTTGGCTGAGAAAGTGAGATTACGCCTTCAGTATGAAGAAGCAAAGAGAAGGTAATTCTTTGGACTGTTGTACCTCTTGGCTGTCATGCAGCTTATTCTGAAGGTAGCTTTCACTAGCAAAGGAGCCACTCAGATTGAAACCCAGTGTTACTGCTAAACAGACATGGTAATTTTTGAGCCAGTGAGGCAATAGCCTTTCTGGGCCAACGTTACCATTCAATAAATAAATAACCATCCTAGAAATTACTAAGGAGTGAGTAATGCATGAAGAATTTAGCCTGGCCACACCTGCGGGGACATAAGTGGTTTTGCTGCCTGTTGCCAATGCTTCCCCTTTCCTAATAAGGAGACTGTACTGCAAGGCATCTCCTCACCTGATTCAAAATGAAATGAATGCATGGCTTTAAGTCAAATAAGGAGAAACATATATTGCATTAACACCTAACTTATCAAAATATGGTCAATGACTACAATTTAAGAGCTCTTCTGTTTATCTGTGAGAATGTAAGAATTCACCCTTGCCCTCTGATCTGAGATGAACAAAGAATGACTTTCAAAAATTCATATCTACTTAGCAGGGTAATTTAGACATTTTTTTTTCTGGGCTTTACTTTATTAGTAGGGAATAGCTAACTCAACCAGTTAGAAAGTAACTGTATTCTTATGTATATATACTCCAGTTTAAATGAAAAAACAGCAAGCAGTATTTAGAGTTTGGCTGGGCTGGTCCTTGTTCAGTGACGTAACCGTCAGTGGTGGTGATTTCGATTTTAACTACTCTAAACGGACTTTGCAGTTCCAGAAAAAGAAACTTCAGGTGTGTAGTACAATCTGTACTTGCTATATATTTGAAGAGGATTTTTTCCAGTCTCTGGTTAGAGATAAGAGCGTTAAGGCTGAGGTTACTCATAATGTTCTCATTTTAGTATATTGGCATGGGCAATAGGCCAGGTTTCTCAGTGGCATACAGTTTGATCTGTGACAGTTGTCAAAGACTGTGAGTGCCCAGCTGCCTTTTGACACGAGCTTACACTTCTCTTTCTAGATGAAGCAATTTTATCAGAACCTTGACTTTTAAATCATTCTGTGTCTTTTGAAAACAACATTAATATTATCAGCCCTCCTAGATGCAGTAGTCAATTTTTCTAATGTTAAAATTGTCTTTTAAGCTTTATGATTTAAGATCACAACTTAATTTGCGTGACTTTACATATTCAGATTGAAGTGGAGCACTCTTACTCTAGCCCATATCTTTTCTGAGGAGGGGCGAGTGAAGAATGACAAGTCCGAGAAGATAATCAATGAGCTCTTTAAATGAGACAGAACTTTATAAAGGCAGCACAACAGTTCATTTGAAGTAATGATGAAGTAATGGTTTTCAAATGAAAGTCTGAAGTAATGATACAACACTGTCTTGCAGTTAAGGAAGTTTGATGCCTCCTGTCTGTCAGATAATAGATTTTCTCAGAGGAACTCTTGATTAGGGAGTGTAGCCATAGGGCGTGGGGTGATGGTTTTAAATCGGAAGAAGGAAGATTTAGATTAGCTCTTAGGAAGAAGTTCTTTCCTGTTTTCTTTCATGGTGGTGAGACCGTGGACCATGTTGCCCAGAGAAGCTGTCATGCCCCATCCCTGGACATGTTCAAGACCGAGTTGGATGGGGCTTTGAACAATGTGGTCTGGTAGGAGGTGTCCCTGCCCAGAGCAGGGGGGGTGGAACTGGATGATCTTCAAGGTCCCTTCCACCCCAAACCGTTCTGTGAGGAAAGGCGAGTCTGATTAGGCATGAATAATTGATCCTGAAATGAGAAGATCTCCAGCTGTCAGAACACTGTGGTTGTTAGAAGTGTGATGTTAGAAGTGTTTTCTGTCCCCACAGCATAATATTAAGCTGTTCCAAAAACAAAATGGGAGAGCAAGTACTTTGTCCGTACACATGTTAGGAAGGGAGCCAATGGTGGAAATAGATGTGTCTCATTAGCTCTGTGTTATCTGAAAAGGTAAAACTTAAGGCCTTGATATCAACATGATTCCATATTATTTAGGTTAGAACAACTAGATTTATTAAGGGCTGATGACTTTCAAAATGAACTGTGGTGGACAGTGTTTATGATACTGTTGTGTATGTACTGTTATGTATGTTGTGTATACTGTATACATGTATGTTATGTACTGTTGTGTACCAGACTGAAGCCACAGATGTAGGTGAACGTTCTGCAGAACTTCACTGTGCCAGAACTGTCAGGTGCAAACCTCCGTGTTCCCTTACCCAACACTTCCTTTTCTTTCACAACTCAGTGAGATGAGAGCCCTAGAGCAGATAATATTAAACTTCAAAAAAGAACAAAGGACAACTGCAGTGACAAATCTTTAGCTTAACTGATTTTTACCAATTGATTTTGGAAACGGATAACTGGTAAAAGTTAGCAATTGATTTTGGAAACGGATAACTGATAACTGATAATCATAAAATTATAATAATGACAAAAGAGATGTCAGTGCTACATCTTAATAAGGAGATAGCTCCTGCAGCCTAAATGTCATCAGAGGTGCTTCTAAATTGTTGTACTATTTCAGATGTATTGCAGTGAGTTGTGTAGCACTCGCACTCTGTGCACTGGTTTAGTTCCTTCAGCCATTAAACTTTTGGCTTGGGTTTTGTATGACTAGTTGTAACTCTGGGCTTTTAAAAGTATATTTTATAATCTCCTGAGCTGGAATGTTTCCATGTCAGCAACACTGCAACTATAGTGAGTGCTTGACCGGTCAGTTTTTAGACCACAACTCCGACTTTGAATTTTTTTCTGAAGAACAGAGGCTGATCTGATACAGGATTGTTAATTATTAGTTGTGTATGCACATCTTAATGTGCGGTTTTCTAGAGATGCATGTGCTCTTAAAAATCTCCAAAGAGACTAAAACTGTTACCTATTACGCCTCCATCACAGATAAGGACCGGCTTTCTCCAGTAAAAAAAAAAAATTCCTAAGGCTTGCTATGACAATGAATAAATCATCTAACTACCTGCTCTAGGCGATAAGAAAACAGTTAAATGAAACTTGACCTTCCTGCTCTGTGTTATGTGAAGTCTTGCAAGCTGGTGGCCGTTTGGAAAGACTGCGTGACCCGAGCCCAGCATTGCTGTTTTTTTCGCCGTGCAAACCCAGCATGGCTCAGCAGGGATATGGTTCAGACTCGGTCAGTCAGCTGAGGGGCCAGAGTTTTCAGCCAAATGCCAGGCAGTCTGCAAAGCATTTCTTTTGTCATGATGCTGTTTTATTGGAAAAATACAATACAGAAACCTCCTTTTAACTGAGAAGGGGAAAAAGAGTGATTATTTACAAAGGGTGACACTTGAGGTTAGTATAACAAAGCTGTTAGGCTTGGAAATGCATAGAGAACAAATTCCACTGGAAAAGCCATATCCATGCAAATATATGCCAGAAATGACTAGATTAGTGCCAACCAATCCTCTTAAACTCATATCCCTTCAAAATGCACAGAGGAATTCTTGGATTATGAATTAATGCCACTGTTAATTCTTCATTGGAGCACAGTGTTTCACTTAATCAGGCCCTCAAAAACAAGCTCCTAAGAAGACCTAAAAATAGTTGAGCTGTGTATCTATCAATTATGGAACTTTAATTAGAGTAAGCAACCTGCTGTGGGAAATGGGTTTACAGAAAGTGAGGCTTCCCTTCAGAAAGGTGATCTCTTGTCTATCTCCTCTGATGGAGGAGGAAAGTCAGGCTGTGTGAGCCTAATCCTTCACAGGCTCTCTCGGGGCTCGAGTTCCTCTTGGCCTCTGGAGCTTGGATGACAAAGCTTTATTCTTCAAGGCCATTCAGCAGTTGTATAGCTGCTGCTGCCCAGATCTGCATCTTATTACTTAATCCACGCGCTTTGATTTTGCTAGTTGGCATTCTGTTTGCTCTGCCTGCTTGTGTGCTGGTTTGCTGGAGGAGGTGTGTACTGTCCTGTGCACTTCTGTAGCATAAACCAAATTCTATAGTGAGAAGAACGCAGATTAGTACCTGCAACTATTCGTTGTCCAATTTTAAGTCCAATAATTCTGTCACTGGATGACAAAGCCCTTTTCAAATGAAGATGAATACTGACTTTCATTTTACACATACAGCATTTCACTTCCATTTCTTATGCATTTTACTAAACCCAAGTAAGAGATTAACCTGAGTTCATCATGCGAAGGGGCATGTATGCCTTGGCTCTCTAGTCTTCAGTCAGGTGAATTATTTTTTCAAATATCTTGCATTATATTGCAAGATACTTTTTCTCCTTGTTTGCCTTCTAAGCTTTTGTATTCTCTCCAGCCCAGCCCATTCTGCCCTCCCCACTCCCACTTCCCTACTCAATCATTTTTGGCTGTGCAAGTTCCAGAAGTGCAAGTTCTTGGTAACTGTAATTCAGCTTTAGAAAAACTATTGTTTCTCCTCAAACTACCATGATCGTCCCAACAGGTGATGAAGAATTGCAGGTCAGTGAGTCTGAAGGAGACAGCTTCCTTTGGGAAGACTGATGTTACTGCACTTGGTTCTGTATCCTGGCCTGCTGTTGGTTTTTTGTTTCCCTCACTGTGTTCCATGGCAAAGTTGATCATTTGTGGTACAAAGTGATGAGCTGCCCGGATACTTGGGAAATTGGGAATGGGAAGGTAGTTGGAGTGAGCAACTTCCTGACCTGCCACAAGCTTTGCTGTCCTTTGCTGTCTTGCTAATAAAAGGTTGCTAATCTAAATTCTAGATATGTATTAGTAATCATCTTCCTGCCTGAGATAGTGAGATAATGCTGACTTTAGAGGTATCATTCCAGATTTCCATTTAATGAAAACAGACTTTAAATTTCATGCAAATAAGTGGCTTTGGATTCAGGTAGGATTGTATTTCCTCTTCTGTTATTCATATCCTTAGGTCCACGTTGGACCAGAAGTAGACTGGCTCGTCAACAGTCGAAATCTCCCAGAAGCATGCATATGATTAACTTCCTCATTGTCAATCAAAATTAGTTTCTAAACTTTTGAATAACCACCAGCCTATCTAAAGTCTATCTAAATCGTATATGGAGAATATACAGTTCTTTTTCATAAAACTGATGAAAGATCAGATATTTGCCATATGACACTCTCCACACCAAATACTGTGAGGTCATTAGCTGTTAGGCATATGAAGCACCCTGTAGTATCTGACAGCTGGTGGTTGGTGGGGTTTTTTTGAGGTCCTGAATGTCTGTTATACTATTCCTGGACTAGTGGACACTGCAGGTTAGCTAGAGACTTAGCTTATTGTTGGGTACAAACTTGAGTTAAAATCCCATTCTGCATGTCAGCCATCCAGTGGTGCCATCACTTGACAGTGCCCTGGTAAGGAAGGGACATGTGAGGATGAGGGTGGCTATCTCTAAGACTTCTTCAGGGCAGTGGAAGGTGTGGTTGGTTGGAGTTCACCTTCGGAGCAGTAGCTCAGTCTGTGGAGCAGTAGCTCAGACACTCCTCATTGAATAACTGCTTTCTTTTTGCTGCAGAATAGCAAACCTGAAAATACAACTGGCTAAGCTTGACAGCGAGGCCTGGCCTGGCATGCTGGACTCTGAGCGGGATCGTCTAATATTAATTAATGAGAAGGAGGAGCTCTTAAAAGAAATGCGATTTATTAGCCCCAGGAAATGGACTCGAGGAGAGGTGGAGAGACTGGAGATGGAGAGAAGGCGCCTAGAGGAAGACCTCCAGGCTGCTAGAGACACTCAGAGCAAAGCTCTAACTGAGAGGTAGGTACTAGGTGTAGCACTGAGCTCACCTTGTTGAGCAAGAGGTAACCAGGAGCAAGCATAGCATCCTTCGGCTGAATGCTGGGAGCTGTGTCCCCTTGGATTTCCAAGGACACCATTTCTCCTCAGAAGGTTTGTGAAATCCTCTCTCAACAGAAGCTGTCTGCAAGTGTTACTCCCCAAGTGGGGAAAGGTGTGGTTGTTCCTATAAATGGATCCTCTATGAGAATGTAAGAAATGTTCAAAATATTCGGATATTATGTTTAGCGTACTATAATGTTTCTGTATGCAGCCAGCTCTACAGTTGCTGTGCAGTCTGGAGCTTGGTAAATGTCAACAGATGGAATTTTAGTTTTTTAAAAATTTGCTGTTTGTTCTGAGCATCCTGTGATGTGATTCCTGTAGGAACTGGTATTTGACAGGGCTGAGGGAGTTGCATGGAATATCCTCTGAATCTGAACTAGCTGAAAAAAATGCCAACTGTCCTCCCTAATTTTACTTATGTTGCAGGGTAAGATCTCGTGAGAATGTACAATGAGGATGAATACTGCATTAGGCATTGCCTACAAGCACTTTACAATGTGGATGTATTGCTGTGGGTGGCTGTGGCAAAGTTATTTTAGCTGCAGTCTCTTGAATATATATGGAATAGGCGTGTTGCATTCACTCTCTCTGTGGTTCTACATTTTAATTTCTTCTACACACTCGGTGTCCAGACTGCACCAATTTTCTACATAGTCTTTTCATGGTTTTATTAGCCTGGAAAAATTGTAGGCATCTCAGATGTTTCAGCTGCAGGACTTTTACCAGCCTGACATACCTGTGTTTCAACAAATGTTTCTCCTCTTGTCATAAGAACAATACTTTTGTTTGTGATTTTTAGGATTATGGTCCTGTTTTAGCGTGCCAAGGAAATAGCATGTTTCTGGAGAAGGATTGTCTGGATGCCTGTTAATGTAGAGGATGAGCACCCAAGTGCATGTTTGTGTTTTAAACCAATTCAGGTGTGAAATAAAACTGAGATGTTGCTGAAGTCCTTAATTTATGTAAAGCATAATGATATGGTTAATAACTAAATCCTGTAAACCTTAGTCATTCGTGGGCCTTACTGACATCAAATGAAGGTGTTTACACCTTTATTAGCGTAGCAAGTATAAGTACGCAGTAGTGTATAACGAGCAAAATATGACTTTTTTTTGAGGCCTGTTCCTGGAAACATTACCTTTTATAGTACCAGCTGCAGTTCTTTTCTATGATGTGACTGTTTTCAGGAGTGAGTTCTGCATTTTAAGAGTATTGGAAGTTGTTAGACACCTATGTGTCTTGACCAAATTCTGTCTCACTTTATGCTGCATATTCTTACTAACTTTTGTAGGATTTGTTACAAAAAGTAGAGTTTTCCCTTACTCCTCATTTTAAATAGCAAATGCTGCTTTAGCTCATCTTTTTCTCTGTCTTCCCTTAGGCTGAAGTTGAATAGCAAAAGGAATCAGCTAGTCCGAGAACTGGAAGACACAACACGATTAGTTGCAGTGTTGCACACTCAGCTGAAAAGGTATGTAGCACCACACAAGCTGTAGGTGCTTTAACTGCGCATGGTGAACTGTCTTTCTCTGCTACCAGTTCCATCTCCTAGCCGAGGGGCCTTAAAAGGCCTTTCAGTTATGGTAGTCACCTACGACCCCTGTGCAGTCAGTGGAAAGGGAAGCCTCGAGGATTATGTGTCACACTCAGTTTAGATAGGTGCTTCAGAATGGGATAACTAACCTTGCGATGGTTCCTCTGCCTGACAACAGAGGGAGTTTCCACAGTCCTTTCAATTTTGGACTAAGTACAGTGGCGATTTTTTTAGTACCATCTGAATTAAAGCATTGATAATGTGCATATATAACCATTCTGTGAATCTGGGATTCTATTAAAGACAGCTTAACAGTCACTCAGCAAGTGAAGTGAACCTTAGGAAAGCAACTACACCTTACTGTATGAGTGTTGTGGTAGTATGTCTCTAAATTAATTTGAAATTTGCTGTTGCTTGCAATGTAGACAATGTATTGAGATTGTCCTGAATCTGTTCTGGTTTGTGTGGGGCATAGAAATGTTTCTGCAGTCATAATGTTGTTCTGACCTGGTTGTTCAGCCTGTAGTTTCAGAAAAACATATGAGTACTGTTTCCAGGCAAATGCATTACTGCAGGCAGTAAGGCAAAATCTTCATTAGCTAAAACTATGGTTTTATCTTTTTTATTAGGAAGAGAGTTTGGTGGGGGTTTTGTTTGGTTGATTTTTCCTATCAGCATGTACTGAATTTACTCTGTTTGTAGCTTCTGCTCCATTTGGATTCTGTTTCATTTTGTGAAGATTACACCGAAAAGACTGGAAAGAAATCATAGTGCAAGAGTGACATATAAATAAGCCACCATGGAGAATAGTTATCTGTGATGCTCTTATGCAGTGGAAATGTGTCATATTTTCATTTCATCTAGCTGATTAGGGATCTTTTGAGGTGACCAAGAAGCATGTGAAACTAATTTCTTCCTAACTATGTGCCCAGTGTTCTTGGCATGTTCCTTCATAATCATAAGCATTTGTTATTAACCCCGTAATGCAAAATGTCTGGCATCCCAAAGTATGCACAAAATGAAGTTGAGTCCAGTTTGTTGGTAAGGAAAAGATTAATTAGAACCCCCCTCCCTTTTGAGAGTGAAATACACTGAAAGCCTGTAAATTCATTAGTCCTCACCAGATCTATATATGCTTTCAAAATGCAAAAACATTTATCATTTTTCAGTTTCATCCAAAAAGCTTTTTTGGACAAACATGATGCAGTGTACATCTGTCATACAAATGCAGAAGACATGTTGTGCCAAAAGTATACTTAATTCTGCATACTTGCCTTTTTTGCATAAGGTCATGGGCATAATTACACAAATGCAGCTTCTAGCTTTTACCCCATAAATAAATAAGGGACTATTAGGCTTATTAACATCCTCTCTGTTTTTCAGTGGGGCAATTTAAGTCACTTATACATATGCAGAAGTTTTTCAATAGCTAATTCATATCTGAAGTGAGGGTTAAGGATCTTTAAACAGTCAGTAACGAGCAAGGTATTTAATGTTTGGAGCAGGAGTGTTGGTTTAAATGGAATTTCTAGGGATGCTATCTGTTGTAATCAGTGCTGGAGGATTTGTTGGGTCTTCTAAGCACAGAAAGCAGTGTGCTGTGGTGTCTGGACAGACTTCTATTCAGCACCTGCTTAAAAGTAATTTTGCTGTCAGTTATGTTCTGAGACTGGATCTCTAGGGATAAATAATTTGTGTGAACTGATTTCACAGCCCGGGCCCAGCTCTTCTCCTTGCTCTCCTGGCCCCAGATTCCATGTAGCAGTCTTTCACATAGGTAAATCCTGCCAGTTTTCTGGTAACTGCTGGCTGCTGTGATCTCTGAGGGCCAGCTCCAGGCAGCTGTGATACTGCCTTTTGGCTGAGGGTCCAAGATTGAGGCAAATGGAAGAAAATTCCCATACAGACAGATGGTTGCAATAACTTCATCTTCTTGCGTGGGCCTTGTTGGTTTTTGTGATCTGCTTTGGAGATTAACAGGAACTATAGATAGAAGTGAGAGGATAGTGTTTTAATTTATTTGAAACTGTTCATTAGAATTGCTTTGGCTAAACAAGGACTCTTATGGGATTGATACGGTGAGTGTATTACAGTGTGAACTGTATTTCTTTATTGAAAAGTGACCCAACTTTTCCACTGGGTCGACTATGGTCTGCATTGTTGTGGGGACTAATGCGTATGGCCTGAGCTAACAAAATGAAACATACCATGTGGGCTTGGAGATTTGGTGGCATTGCAGCATTTCCCTGAGAAACCAGGAGATAGAGTATAATGATTTTCTGACTTGTTTCCCTCAGTCTCTCCACCAGCATGCTTTCCCTCTCCTCAAGCAGCAGTCCTGGTTCTCTTGCATCTAGCAGAGGGTCTCTTGCCACCTCCAGCCAGGACTCTTCCACCTCAGCCAGTTTCACTGATCTCTACTATGAACACCTGGAGCAGCTGGAGCATTTGGACTCAGACTATCAAAACAAGCTTGACTTGCTCTTAGAAGGAGCCACTGGATTTAGACCATCGGGCTGTATCACCACTATTCACGAAAACGAAGTAGTGAAAACTCACAAAGCAGATACCACCGGTCGCATACAGGCTCTGAGATCGTTGTCTGGTACTCCAAAATCCATGACATCACTGTCTCCAAGGTCATCTCTCTCTTCTCCATCTCCGCCTTGCTCTCCTTTGGTGATAGACCCACTCCTAGCTGGTGATGCCTTTTCAAGCCATATGGATTTTGATGATACAGAGATAAGTACAAATCTCTCAGAACTCACCCTGAACACCGGGAGTGGCACCAGTAGGCTGGAAGAGCCTACAGCAGGAGATAAACATCTAGGTCAAGGTATGGTAACAAACTATTTGCATGCACATGCACACATTTATTTTTAATGTAGTTTATAAAGCACTGAGGATCAAGTATTTAAAAAGCTGTCAGTCCTCTTGATATCTGCGTGTTGAAAAGTGTGTTCAACTGTGTGTTCTACCTTGCTTGGGAGAAAGGGGGAGGTGGTATTTCAATTTGTACACAAAAAATACTGCTGATCTGATGAGTCTCAGAGAAGACTGTATCCAGGTGTGTTTTCAGTGTGCTTATATGCATGGGTACACCATTTACAGGGACTTAATGTGCAAATGTAAATGGTTGTGGTGGGATGACTGATTTAATTTGGCACTGAACTATTCAGAATGTTGTCTAGTGTTTTGGATCTGAAGCTGGGAAGCCTGTAATGCCATATTAACACAAACTTTTTGCCCAGGCTTTTGAAGAAGACTGGGAAAGGCATTTAGTTTAACTGTTAACAAATAATAATAAAAATTCTTCACTGCTACCTCAGCATCTTGCTCTGGTTCTCAGTAAAACAGTGGCAACAACTTTATTAACTTCAGCTGAGCAGAAATGTAGAGGCTGTGCTTGAATTTCTGCTGTTTTGAGGGGGATGGTCTCTTAGCAACGAAAACATGTTTAGATTGTGAGCACGATAAAATAAGACATTTAGAGAAGGTGGATGTTCTCATACGTGCATATGGCATATTGGTGGGTGGGAAGGGTCCATCCCTTTTTAGAGCTGAAGAGGATGGAAAGCAGTAGGCAGCCGTCAGGGCAGTTGGGCTGAGGCCTGTCTGAAGCCCTTGTGGCTGTCTTTGTGTTAAATCCAATGGAGATGAGTGAAATGACTGGGTTTGTAGGTGCAGTGAAGAAGAGCTTTAAAAGCAATATAAACATGCAAGCTCTAGTCATATGACCCAGCAGTGCCATTTGTTTCTGCTTTTCATAGAGTTAACAGAAGAGCCTGCATGAATAAAGGGAAGTAGCACCATGTTATTCCTGCCTCCTGCATTAGGAAGGCTCGTAACTGTTTAAAATATAATAAACAACATGCCTGCAGTTCTTCCCCTTTGAGCTGCCATTTCCCTACAAGCAAAAGGTATTATGCATTTGAGTAGGAAACTAATTATTCTTATTAGAACTGGGTGCTGATCAGTTTTAACCTTTTTAGCTCTTCAAGATTTGTCAGGGCTGTTAAAGTGAAAGCTCAGGTGTTAAGCAGATTAAGTGATTATTGCTGTTAGCCAGTCAGCAGACAAAATAATCACCATAAGTAGTTTATTTCAGGGCAATAACGAGATGAGATTTTACTCCTCAGGCATTTTGAGGGTGGGAGGTTCAGTGTTAACACCTGAAACATGGTGGCTGGATCTGGGGTGGTCGGTACTTGGCTTCATGGGCAAAGCATGCCCACGTGTTCCTGTAAGTAGAGCTGAATAGTATATATCCGAAGGATTTGCTTTTTCTGTTAGAAGAGATCCCCTGCTACCTTTGAAGCTAAAGTTTCCTCTCTCACCTGATTGATACCTGAGTGATGCAGGTGAAACTAATAGCAAAACTTGGTGCATGGCGTGGCTCTTCAAGGCTTTGTTGTGGTGTGTCCAGGAGAGCCTATGGAAGGGGGGACTCCAGGAAGTGAAGAACAAACTTTACATTCTTGACATGAGTGGAAAAAAAAGTGAAAAAGCACAGGAAATGCCATCTTCCTGCTCGGAGATGTAGAGTCGAGTCATTTCTCAACTGTTCTATAAAATTTTTATACTGCAATACTAGAGATAGAAAATCCACATTTTGTGTTAATTAGCCACATGAGAAAAGTTACAGGTTCAGTGTGTGTACAAGACTTGGAGGGCTGAGCTTTCAAATCGGTTGCAAAAAAAGTAAGGAAAAGTATGGCTGCATGATGAATCCTTTTCAGGGAACTTGGTCATCTTTATTTGGGTTTAGGCTTTAGCATTCTGCTGTACAAACAGCCACTTCATTGCTGGGTTTTGTGCATCTTCTGTATTAGCCCCGCTGCCTGTGGCCTCAAGGTGCTCATGTAAAATGGTCAAAAAATGAAGACTTTCTGGGGTGAAATGACTAAGTGAAGGAGAAAAGGAGGCTGAGCCTCCTGGAGTCTTACCTATGGTAACCTTCCTGGTGAGGAGCCTCATGCGGAGCGGGTCATGGAGTGGTGTTTCTGGGAGAGGTGCGTAAAACTTGAGATGGAAAGCCAGCCAGTGGGAAGGAAATTATTTTCATATTAAAGCCATGGAATGAGGAGTACAAAGCAGCACTAAGGAAAGACGAGCCATAGCTTTGACCCTGCTTGCATGCCTCCTGCATAGCCCAGAGTAGGTAGAGTGCAGCGGAGAGCCAGGTCCTTGCACACAGGCAGGAGGAAGGAGAAATTACATTGTGAGTGCCAGTATTAAACAGATCCATTTGTTTCAGTGAATGACTGATGCATTGTGTTACAGTTGCTAACTTTTATTCATGTGGTTTGGCCTACGGGTAAAAGGACTGGACGTTTATTTCTGTCCTACAGATCCATGGGAATACCAAGATAAAAAATACCATTCAGTAGCATTGTCAAAAAATGGCTAAGTGGGCCCAAATTGCACACGTGCTCTCAATACATTGGTGTTGCCTGTAGCACCCTCTACTGTTGGTTGTAGAACAAATCCTTAAATGATTCCCTATCCCTATGCTGGTCTTGCATGCTTTTTGTGCCAATGTTTTTTTCAGAGCTGTTTTTAATTCTTTAAATGGCATTTGTGAGATTGCAAAAAATCCCCACAACTAAACCCCAACCAAACTTGCTTTGTAATAGAGAAAATATGGGATGGAAACCATGTATTGGCTTGGTGGCATGTGCTTTCCTAAGGTTACAGGAAAGCGAGACACCCCTTCTGAAGGAGGAAAGCCCCTTGGAGAGGAGTGTGGTGCTGCACTTCTGCTCCCAGCATGACACCCCGGCACCTCCTCGCCCTTAGAGCAGGTTCCCCTAAGAGAGGGAGGCCCAAGAGCTGGCTGCGTCCCAGCCCTCGTTAGCCACCTTGGCAGACAGAGTTTCCCAGACTCTTGGCTGAAGCATATATCTGCAGAAATGAGATGGCTCAAGGGAAAAGATGCAGAACTTGCAGAAGTTTCCAAGGTGTATCTTTCCCTGTTTTGTAGCACAAGAAATCTAAGTGAGTTGACACCTCTGCACAAACCTCCTTGCTTCATCTTCCTTGGTTTCTCTTTGTCTCCTTTTCCCTGCATGTGGCTGCTTCTTTAAATGTTACAATCTCTCTCGCTCTCAGTGTTTAGCTAGTTAACCTGCTCTGTCTGGACCTATCTTCTCCCCTGTGTGCCACCAGCTTTTTGGCTTTAGGGGTAAGCAGGTGGTGGGGTTTTGCTGTTCCCCCTGATTGACGCAAAGCTTGGTATAAGCTGTCCAGGTAGGACATATCCTCAAGCATAATCCCTGCTTGGCCACTGGCATTTGCCCAGCCACTGCTCTTTGGGTAGCTAGGACTAGAAGACCTACTGCCTGCCTAAGGGTGACTTGCAGTAGAAGCTGTTTTATTGGTTTATATTTATAACTTCACTAGAATTCAGAAGTTCTGCTGCTTCTGCATGTTGCCCATCTTGTTGTGGGTACCTTCCTGCCTTTCCAGTGTTTTTTGAAAGTCTCTCCTCACGAGAATGGGCACCTGTGGAGGTGCCGGGGGTAGCCAGTTGTAATGCACCCAGCGCAGCCGGTGTGTAACCTCAGCCTGTGGCTACACTACAGCAGTACCAGAGTATTAAATGGGCATTGACTGCCATGAAGCACTGCTTTCACCTCCAGCATATGGGCTGTTCCTCTGGTTGTCCAGAGACTTTTTGTTCTCCAGGGCAGTTGGGCACATTCCCGAAGTGCTAACTTTTGCAGGTGGCTGCTGAGCACAGCCTGCCCTACTTGTGTCCTCTCCATCTTCAGAAACGTGCTGTTGCTTAACAATGCTTGGGTGGGGAAGAAAAAAATGCAATTCAGGGGGACGATAAGAAAAAAAAAGCTGCTCCCGATGCAGACACTTCGTTTTCATTAACACTTGTTTTTGATTTTCCTCTGTGCTTCTCTGATAGGTATAAATACAGCTGGAGGGACGGCACTGAAGGTGGCGTGTGTGTCAGCTGCAGTGTCTGATGAATCTGTTGCTGGAGATAGCGGGGTATATGAGGCGTCAGTACAAAGGTAGACAACAGATCTCTCTCTAGGAAGAAGCCAATGACAGCTTTGCACAGAGAAGCCAGCTGGCATAATACTGGTTATGATCATTTTTTTGTAATTTGGTGGCTAAAGTTCTCGATCTCAGATTTCTTAATACTTCTGCAAAAACTGTGAGTAGGCTGAATTTTGAATTTTGAAAGTGGCCCACGCTTCCCATAATAGAAGTAGCTGAAAACGAGCTCACAGAGAGCTGTTTGAACAGCTGGTCTGTTTGTGAAGGTGCTGGTAAGCTGTGACTGCTGCCTTGACGGGGGTGGCGGAGCCATCTGGCAGGTATAAAGTTCCCCTCCTGTCAGTCGGCCATTCTGGTGTCAATGGCAGCCCTCAGCCAGCCAGAGAAGACTTTGGGATGTTTAAGGCAGGCAGCAGAAGTACCTTGAGCTGTTCGAGGATGTGTACATGCTGTGATTCAGCTTCCAAGTGCTTGGATCCAGCATGTGATTTCCTCAAGGCTTCTCCCCTCAGTGCATGGATCCAGCTTACGGCTGGAGTCAGACGTCATGGCTCTTGCTGGGTTTCTGCATCTCCCTTACATGTTAAAGCGCTCTGGAGTGGTTTGACAAAAAAGTTCACTGGAAGGTACTGATCTTACTGCTAACTGTTTTGACTGCATCTAACATGGATTTTCCTACTGTTTCTATTTGTATTGAGATTAATTAAAGGGCCATTTGTTGAAAGACATGTCAGTAGAGGTGAAAAAATGTTCATCTCATATTCTCCCCATTCATTCATTATCTTCATTAATTCTCTAGATAAATGAGTACTTTTTATGTTTACAAGTACCTTTGAACAGAATGTGCAATGTTTCTGTAAGGCGGACCTCATGGGACCAAGCCAAGCAGTCAGACAGGTGTCTTATGGTCTTTGTGTCCCCTCTAGGGAATAGGGACCTCTGTGGACAGGTAATGGGTGACAGTTACAGAAGGCATCCCATGCACAGTCACACCTCTGATGTTACTTAGAGTTCTTTGGGTTGTTGATTTCCCAACCTTTGTAATGACTACAGGATAGTTTTGATGCCTGTAATAAATGGTGAGGGTAGGAAGAGCAATACATTTGTCCTCTGTAGCTGAAATATAATGAGGCACAAAAGTGTAATGTGGAAAATACTTAGAAGAATGCTAATCCTTTTTTAATGTTCTACAGCATAGCCTCCAAGTCAATTAGACAATGAATGTAGTTTTGAGGACTTTCAATGCACAAAACTTTGGAGGAGAACTACATTGGGAGGAAAATGATGCAGGTAGCTCTTTCAAGGAAGACCAGTCAGTGTGATCTGTCACTTTTAATGTGCTTGGGGAAGTTATTTTCTTCAAGAAACAAAGGAATTACTTAAATCTAATAAAACTTGAGATTTTTTGCTGTCGTGATGCAGAACAGGATTGTAGTTAAGTCTTAGTTCTGTGGCTGGGCAGTCAGCTGTCTCTACTAAAATCCAGTCAAGGGAACCCTTTAAAAATCCCCCGCTGCTTTATTTTTGCACAGTCTTTTGTGTGGCTTTTTTGGCAGTGAGGGGGAAAGGCATATGACTTTCTGCTGATAAGCGCTGTAATACATACCTCTAAGGATGATTGCACTGACTTCTTAAATGGGCTTTCTTTTAGCTGCTCGTTTTACAAAATCCATATACTCAACCCTTGAATGGAAGGGAAAAGATCCTGTATCACCTCAATGCTTAGCACTTCAGTAAGAGGGAAATCAAGTCCTTAATTGTCTTTGATTTCTTTCAGACCATGTGTGTCAGAAGTGATGGTATTTGACAGTGATGATACCAAAGCAGTTGGGACAGCTAAAGTGCAAATTGCAATGAGGTAAGTGCCACACATTTTTATTGGATTTTCCTTCAAATGGAAAGAGTGATATATGGGATTTAAAAAAAAAATAGTGCTTTCTGTTTTCTTATCCTGTTTATCCTGTCTTACTGGTATTCACTAATGCCCTCTTTGTAGCATAATTGAGAATTGCGCTCGGCTCTAGGAGGTCTGTGGCCCAGTTATCCTCTTTCATGTCAGTGGAAATCAGCAGGTGACAGTGTGGGATGAGGGTGCAAACCAGCAATGGGAGCACGGGCGGTGGTGGGCTGGAGATAGCCTTTTGCTGGCTTGCTGTCTCCATCAGTGCGCAGTTTGTGGGGGAAAAACTGCTGGGAGCCAATGGCAATCAAATCATTGGCCACACCTGAATCCCTCAAGTAGTGGGTAACGGATAGAGGCATCTTCCTTAAGTGACTTAGTGGGAGATTCTTTATGGTTTGAGGAAAAAGAAGTAGCATAAAACTCTCATCTTGGCCATCAAGGGTAAAACAGTGGTTACATGTAACATCTCCACCCTTGTACTTTAGGTATTTCTACTTGTAACTTTTTTACGTTACAGCCATTACACAAGGTCTTTCAAAAGGTTTTCATTATAATCCAGTAATTTAACTAGGCCCCAGGAAAAGCAACACGTGTTAGGTCAGTTCTGTAGTCCGTTGTGTCTGAATCTCAAAGTTCTGGAGTGTTGTAAATTCTGGATGTTCTGGTAGCAAAAATTCATGTAATATGGAACTGGTTTTGTTTTAAACTATAGGTAAGCCATGGTCCCTTTATAGTTTTGTCTTCTAGTGATTTTTTAATGTTGTTTGTGTTAATGAAGCATGTGGAATACTCATTCATGAAGTCCAAGGCAAACTTCTCTAATGCTTTTTTGTGTCTTTCCAATTCAGATACGATGACAAAAATAAACAATTTGCCATACTGGTCATCCAGCTGAGTAATGTTCCAGCACTGCTGTTACAAGAAGATCAAAAAGTGTAAGTGGGTGAAATAACCTTGAAGTATCTGTATGAGTTTCCAGTGGGAATTAAACAGATGTAGGGGTTTGGGGTTTTTTTTATGCTTTCTGAAATATTTCTACACTTCGTTACGCATAGCAATGTTTATGAACTAATAAGCCCACAAATTGAAATAAGATGGATTTTTTGGTTTTTTTGTTTTTTTGTTTTTTTTTTCTGTCAAAGTTCTATATTTGCTAGGAAAAGACTTGACTGGAATTAATCATAAGCCAGAAGGGTTCTTAACTGTGGCAGTGTCCAGAGCAACTACATCATGTGGAGGGGGCGAGTTTGTTCTGCGACAGAGCTCAGCCTTGGACACCTGTCTGGGTGCATATGTGGGGAAATGGACAGCTTCAGCTAGACTCGTTCTAGGCACAAGTATTTTAAATTCAGCTGTGCGCTGAATAAGCTGACAAAAGTTGGATTCATTTCTGCGTAGTTGTTTCTACCTACAAAGGGTCTGTAACAGTGTGACAAGTTGTACAGACGTAAACAACCATGTTAAACACAATCCCATGGTGTTCCATTACAAGATGCAGAAGGATGAAGTCTACAGCAACTCATGCCACTTCATGTCTCTGAAGTTGTGATGAGATGTTCCTTTTTTCTCAGTTAACTGATATTCCAAAGAATAGGATAGGACAGGCATGTCTGCAGTGCTTAGGATGAATTTCACGTACAGATTTGAGGACCTATTGCAGTGGAGGGAACTGCAAACCTGTACGGTAGCACTGACTGCAATGCTCTTTTTCCCTAGGAACGTTCGTGTGGCTGTCCTGCCCTGCTCAGAAAGCACAAGCTGCTTGTTTCGCACAAGACCAGTGGAAGCTTCAGACAATCTTGTGTACAATGAAGTATTTTGCGTTTCTATCTCTTACCCAGCTTTACGTCAGAAGACTTTGAGAGTTGATGTTTGCACTGTAGATAAGTCTCACCTTGAAGAATGTTTGGTTAGTATTAATCTCTATTTTAATATCTTTGTGTTTGATTCCACTTTTGAATTGGATGAAATTTTAAACTTTGAAGTATGGCGATTTCTATGAAAGTTTTCTTGATAATCCTTAGCTACATGATCTCTCCCAGATAGTGTTCTTTACACTGACAATTTTGATCAGGAAAAAAATAATCTACTAGGTAAGTAGAACTACTGGTAACTTTGTCAGACTTTTCCTTGTCTCGTATTTAATGTGAAACTCTACCTATTTTTCTTCCTTTTGGAAACATGTTGTAAAGCAATTGAGAATGGACTTTTTACAGGAATTTGGAAGCCACTGGAGAATATTAAAGATCTCCAAAGGATTTTTTTTAAAAACTGCTATTAATCTACACTATCAAAATCCATACGAGTATTGGTTTTGTGGATGCTGGTATTGCCATAGCCAGCTGCTCCCTACTGTTAGAAGGGCTTTTTTGTTCTTCGCTATTATCTGAGCAAGTGGATTATAACAGAATTATTTCTGGAGTATTGTTCTCCAGAACACAAGTAGAGTGTGTTGAGCTGGGATGTAAACTACCATTGAGTTACAGAAAAGTTGATGTTTTGTCCTGCGTGTGTTTCATAGCATCTCTCTTGGCTGGAGGGGTACATGGTGGTTCTGCGTTTCTTCCTTCACTTGCTTTGCAAAGTACAGTTTGGTTCAGGAAAGCATCTGTTTTCCAAATGGTATTTTTCTCTTTTGGCTGCATGTATCACACATGGTTATACAGTACCTGAGCTCCCAGTGGGAGCACACAGACTTGCAGGAGATGTCCTTGCATGCAGGCTGCCAGACTGGGCTGGTGTTACAGAGCCCACTCAGACATGGATTAAATAACTGCAAATTGCTTTTACTTCGGTTTTGAATATGTCAAATTGTCAAATTTGACATATATGATATTTGATATGTCAAATTTTACTTCGGTTTTGAATATGTCAAATTGTGTACTACATGCAAGACACTGAAAAATGACAGGGCAAGTGAAGAGGAATGGAATATACAAAACTAAGACATCTCAGTCTGAGGCAGTGATTTTTGTCAGCCTTGCAGATTTCTTGAAAGGGAATCTTCCTCTCCTGTTCCTTTCTCTTTTTCTTTGAAGCTCTGAAGTGAAGTAGCACTGTATGTACTTCTGGGTTCTTGTACACAGGAGCAATAGTGAAGCACTTGGTACTTGGATTGGAAGCCCTAGACAGTGTTAAAAATTACTAAACAGGAAGCATTACTAGTGCTGTTGAAATGGGGACAAACAGGGTGATTTTTCCTTTTGTCAAAATTGCTGGATTTTTGCTCTAATTTCTTTTTACTGTTGTGGTAGTAGTTCATTCTAGTATTACACTAAGACTGTGTTTTTGCTCTCAATAGGGTGGAGCACAAATTAGCCTTGCTGAAATAAGTAGATCTGGAGAGAAATCAACCCGTTGGTATAACCTCCTTAGTTACAAGTGTCTGCAGAAGCAAAACAAGAAAAGTAAACAAGGCGACATTCCCTCTGAAGTACCCTGCACTGAAAAAACAGTAAGAATGAGTGCTAAAATCAAACAATTATCTTCTAAACAGTAGTAGTGAAAGGGTTTATGTGGTTGAAGAACTGTTGTTATAATAGCTGAGAAGTGAAGGCTGGTGTCTTTATATTTAGAACTTGAAAATGTCATTGGGTGCAACAAAATAATTAACATGTCAATTACAGATATGCCCTTGTCCTGGGCTAAACACTGAAATCTGCTCCTCGTGAAGCTGGGGCATGTGGTATGTGGCTTGGTGTAAGTGGTGTGTGAGCTCTTGCCTTTCTTCCCACCAGACAGCCCACCTTGCTGCCACAACCTTGCTGAATGAGTCAAGATACAGACTTACCTGTGCACGTGCATGGCATGCAATACGCCTGGCCTCTACCCGTACATGTGCAAATGCTAATGTAAATGGGGGAGCTGGGCCAGGTGTGGTCACACAGGCTTGACTGAGAACTCTATGTGCAATGGGCCGCTTGAACAATGCGGTGTAGAGACTGCTGCTCTCTCCTGCCACTGGAGGAAGTGGGTTGGGGCGGTTTGGTACCAGAAAGGCTGAGCACTTGCCGTTTGGGAGAGTCTCATCTTCACAAGAAGCCTCTTGATCTCCTCAGGACTCTGTCTCGGTGCTCTTAGAGCAGACAGCTGTTGAACTGGAAGCTGTGGAGAAGAAACTGGAGGAAAGCAGAAGCACTTTAACTGGTGGAGAGAGCTGGTAGGTAGCATCCCAACATCTTTGTGGTGTGGGATGGTCAGAGTGCTTGGGGATTCAGGTGCAGAGGAAAAAAAAAAAGCGGATGATACAGAGCTGTGGGAAGCTGCTTGTGTCTGTCTGTTTTGGTGAAAAATCTTGTTTCTTCTGTTCTGGCAGCTTGGGAATTGAGAACAATGATGATAAACGTTAAAAACTGTTAATTTTGTGATTTGTACAGTGTTCTGTGGGTGTCTGTGAAAGCTCTACTGTATGGTGGAAGGCTTTGCTTGAAGATTAATTTTTGGCTGTTGTCTACATGGTTCCGATTCAGATTTTATTAATGAAGCCCAACATTTGGAATACAAAGCAAGGCTGAGCAACAGGGTTGATGGAGAAGCCAGCTGTGAGTTCAGAGGAGCTGAAAAAGATGTTAAAACAGTGCTTCAGTTTTGTCCAGCATCACATTTTAAACTAAGATTAATGGCATGGTGAGAGTTCCCTTTAAGATGTATTCACCATAAACTCACATCACATGGCTGAACCCACAGCTTGCTGCTTTTGAAGCAAGATTGATATGAAGTTTTTAGTTGTAACAGTTGCCTTCTGGTGCAGCTTCGCTCCAGTTTCAATTATTCCTTTACAAGCCTGTGTTTGTGTAATCTCAGCAGCTACAGGACCTGCCAGATATAACTGGCTGCCTCAGGGATGTGTTTCTGTCCAGCAGCTTACGGGAGGGAACTCCTGCTACAGCATAAGGGTACTATGCACAGTAGACCAGTTCAATAACAAAGCTGTTCCCAACAGGCAAGATGAGGAGGTTCCTGATCAGGAAGAACGGGATGAGATCAGTGAAAATGAAGCGGAGGAGGAGGAAGAATTCTGTGCTGGAAAATCGCTGTGGGAAACAGAAGAAAGTCTGAATTCCCAGCTGCACATGGAAATAGCAGTGAAGGTAAAGTCAAGCGCCTTTGGAACAGAAGGATGAGCTGAGCTTCCCATTGCTCAGTTGACTGGTTGCTGTTGAGCTGAGTAGTAGTTACGTTAGTTAACTTGAAAATTTATCATTGATGTTTAACTGTTTACCTGCCTGAAAGCTTTTCAATATCTCTACGTGGCCACTTTACCGCAGAGTTAATATAGCATTGTTTTGTGCTGCCTCCTTGATCATGAAAACTGTTTTCAGGAACATGACAGTGACTTTGGCCTTGTTTAATTCAGAATGTAGTTGCAGCCTAACAAAGGTGTGCTGTATGCATGCTCTCTGTGCGTGTACATAAATCCATTTGGATCTTTGCTGCGGATGCACAACAAGCAAGGGAACGGTCTTTAAAATCTGTTCTGAAATTCTGTTCTGCGTGAGATTGGCAGGTCACACTGATGCACTGGATCAATGGGCAAAGCTTGTTGGAATCAATTGTGTTGTGCAGCAATCAATAGATGGGGAGCCCTTAGGGAGTGATGCAGTTAATGTAGCTGTACTGAGTTCAAAGCTGTACTGAGGACACCCTGTGTGGAAAGGGCTAAAGAGTATCTGTTTTTGAATGCAATGCCTCTGGGAGTGAAAGTGGAGATATATCACAGGTGGCTGTCAAGACAGCCTGGGGTATGTGTCATCGGTGAGATGGCAAGCTGGCATTTACACTGCAGTGTCTGTCTTTCAGGTGGATAAAGAGACAAACACTGAGAGCCTCTCACAGTCTTCTACTGTAGTTCGTCCTAAGGACAAAAGAGCAGCAAATCCACCCCAAACTCAGTTTGTCAGAGGTAGCACTATCATCCGCTCAAAAACATTTTCACCGGGACCACAAAGTCAGTACGTGTGTCGGGTAAGGAAAATGCAGTCCTGAGGTTACAAATGTTGTTTTTTGTTAATGAATGGTCGATAACAATGTTCACTTAGTCTGAATTTTTCAGAGACCTGACACTGCTTTCTTCTCTCCCCCTTTGATTTCAAAAATTGCTCCCTCCTAGACAGTGTTTTTCCTTGGAACTGAAACTATTAAGTATGGATTTATAAAATGTGTATGGGTAGATCTGTGTGATGTGTGTAGTATTTTGAGATGCCCAAATTAACCTGGAAGGGCTGCTGTAAGAGAGTGATGAGTAAGCTGCATATCAAACCCTGTCCTGCTGAGGTGGCTGTGTCCACCTGACTTCAGATGATGTGAATGCAAAATCTTTAGAAAAGGATAGAAATGGAAGGTAAGTAGCTGCTGATGTCACCAAAAAAAAAANAGACTCCAGTGTGCTTTGTTTGAAGGTAACTGAACAGGCTGTGTGCTGGGTCAGGATGTCACTTCCACTGCTTTGAAATGGTTGTTTGCAATTATTTCCTGGATTGAGGGTCAGGCTGAACTATAAATAACTCATCTTGTTAAATTGAATTGGCAAACAAGTAAGTACTGCCTTTTATCAAGCATGACCTGTCCTAAGTGGGCATGCCCTTAATACAGCAGAGCCAAATTTGATGCACAAGTCTTCTCTGATTGAGAAACAGATGCTTCCGTAGAAACAAACCTTATTTAATTTGCAGCAGTGACCTGTACTTGGGTGACAGAGGTACTGTGTGCCTGCACGTGCAGATCCCATATGCTTGCTTTCCCCCACCCCCAACTTTGAGATGGAATGTGAGAAGGAAATTAAACCCTACTTGAGCTGAGCTCTTTTAAAGGTCTAGAGATGATCACAAAAGAAGGCAGGCCATATATGTGTAACATGACAACTCAATGAAGTTGAAAAACCCAGGGGGATAGCTTACAGGTAAACCTACCTCTTGCACCACTAGCTTAAAATACAGGTAACTGGAGGAAAAAAAAAATCACTAATAAAATAGTCCCGTGTTTTAAAGAAGCTAGAAAAGAGTAATTTTTTTTTCTATTTTATTGCTTAGAGCTTATTTTTCTAGGCTCTTTTGCCCAGCCTAGGTACTTGCACAGGAGAAGGGCAACGGGGTAGAGTCCCATGTTATACCCTAGTTTACTGTCTCGCTTTCTGTGCAGTCCCAAACTCTGTCCCAAAAAGGGACAGAGTTGAAAGCTCATGGTAGGATCTGGCCCTGCCAAATAGGTTACATGTTGTGCATTCAGATTGGGGTCGCAGCTGTCCACTGTGGCCTTTCACAAAGCTTCATAGTTCTGCTTACATCACTGCTTCTAATCGCTTACAGAGCCCTCTGATTTTGCTGATAATGAGTGTATGCATTGTATGTGTTCGTTTCATGAAAAGTATGTGGTTTTCATTTTCAGCTGAATCGCAGTGATAGTGACAGTTCAACGCTATCCAAAAAGCCCCCCTTCATTCGAAACGCAATGGAGAGACGAAGTGTCAGAGTGAAAAGGGTAAAAACATCACCACTTTTTCATTATTTTTTTAAATTTTTTTTTTTAAAAAAAAAGGAAAACTGTTTTAAAGGAAGAATTTGCAAACATAAATTGTTTACCACGTGCTTTCATTCACAAACTTTTATTTGTGTTTAGAAAGTCTGTTAAGGCCAAATTTCTTTGATACACCAAAATATGGGAGGAATGTTTAAGTTGAAACTCATTTGGAACAGTCAACTGAGGAAGGTGGTTCCTGGCATTTTCCATTTTGTCAGAGCCTAAGTAGCACAGATAGTTTTGCTGTATGTATTGTTGCAAGATTCTTAAGTACTTATGAATGTGAAGTGCTGGAGAAGAGGGTGAGGAGATGTCTCAGAGGCTCAGCTGACCCTGTTGTAGTGACTCTGTGGCACACAATTGAACGCCATGCCTGTTGTGATTGCAGTAAGGGAAATTTCCCTGGGATACTGGTGCTGAACTCCTAAGGATATGGTTTTCTTGACCTTGTGCTTGAAACTAGCAGAAACAACATAATACATTACTGGAAAAAACCAAACACAGGTTTTTCTGCTGCATTGTGGATGCATCTGAAGGTGAGGCATTAAACTTAGGAGCAAGGTGTGCAAACAAGACTTGAGTTGGAGAAGCTGCCAAGGAGAAAATTCAGTAGAAATACCAAAATCAAAAGGCTTATCTGTAAGACTTGCTTGAGTTTATGCTTTCTGTCTTGAGATGGGTTGGAAAGCAGGATCAGTAGAGATGCTTTGTGCTAGGAGTTCTGGAAAAATGGGTCTTATGTATTTGACCCTTTGTGGGGAAGCGGTCAGAATAGTTCTCATCACCATGTTCATGCATGCCTTCTTTTCCTAGCCTTCAGTCAAGTCCTTTGGTACGGAGCGCCTAATCCGCACTTCACTAGACCTGGAGCTGGACCTGCAAGCTTCAAAAACCTGGCATGATCGGCTGGTTCAGGAGATCTTGGTGCTGAGAGAACTGAAGGAACAGCTGGAACAAGCTCAAAGTCAGGGTGAAAAAGAGTTGCCGCAGTGGGTGAAGGATGATGAGAGGTTTCGACTGCTGCTGAGGCTAGTGGAAAAACGAGTGAGTAACACCTGCCTTTAGATTGAGATGTTTGAGAAACATGATTTGAGAAACAGGGTACTTCGGACAGTCAGGAGATGGAGCCTCAGCACTACAGTCACTTTTGTCTTCCAGTTAGGGCTCCCATCAAGCAAGAGATTGATAATAGGACTTGCAGTCCTTGAGTGTCTGCCTGTTCTCAGGTGTGATATTTACCAACTGCAGAGTCTGTACCTGCCTCCCTGTATCTGTAGATAGGAGGGTGAGGAAAAGAGCAGTTAACATCTCTTGCTGCTTCTAAGAGAAATAATGGCTCCATAAAACTTGTGCATGGATGACGCTTGGCTTCAGAATAGGATCTTTGATAACTGAGTGAGATAGTAGCAGAATTTCTGGCTTTAAGAGCTTAATAGTATCTATCTGTATGCTTTTGAAGGGTGGACTGCAGGGCAGGGATGGAAAGGAGACAGGACTAATTACTAAGAATTTAGACAAGCAGTTCATTAAACAATTTTACTTTCCATTACGAAAATTGTCTTTCAACTTCGAGAGCATTATCACTTTTGCTGGAGTTTGACCCCTTTTTAACCTCCTGTAGAGTTCTCCTAGTCCCAAACCCATGCATTTACCAGCACGGAGGTTTCCTGCTTTAGCACAGGCACAAACACGCAAAGGCACTGATGCCATCTGTTTTGTGAAGTGTAAACTGCCCCAGTAAGTGTGGTGTCTCGTAGTTAGCACTTCCAAAGAGCTTGGAGAAGACCTTACAAAAAGCTCTCACTGTAACAACGATGAGCTGACAAACCTTCAGTTTAGCTTCTGTGGCTTGTGATTCCAGAGCCAACAGTTTCCAAGCCCCTCGGACCTGCAGCTGAAGTACTGCTGTATTTGGAGATTAGTTGGGATAAAATGATTCCTCTTGGAAACACAAACATCTCTTTTCCATTATTTTTAGGTGGAAAAAACGGAACACAAGTGTGAACTCAAGGCAGATAAAATGATGAGGGCTGCTGCCAAGGATATCCACAGGCTGCGGGGGCAGAGTCGGAAGGAGCCTCTGGAAGTGCAGTCATTCAGGTGAGCACACCTCACTGGTAAAGGGCAGGAAGAATCGACTGTTACCGTGGTTTTCCTATGGGTGACTGAGATGATGATGAGAGGCTAATCTCTGTAGAATTAGTTAACTGCTCTGCTCAAACTAAAGTTTCTGTATTTTTACATCAAAGTGTAAGGTGTCTGAGAGTTGGGGAAATGAGCTGCAGCGCTGCACGTGACCTCAGAGCAACTGACAGGACTTCAAATCGTTCCCCACCTGGCAGCAGATTCACAAATTGTTTGTTTAATACAGAAGCAGCTTGTTGTTCCCCTAGGTACCTAGAAAGCAAAAAAAAAACAACAAAAAGCCAACAACACCGGAGCCTTTCTGAAATGGCTTTTTGATGAGGTCAGTGTTGTGAAGTTTAACTGTAAGGATGCCTCCTGCCTGATATGTAAATAGGAGGCGTGGGTTTTGAGAGGACATGCTGCTGCTCTTCATAGTGGCAGCTGGTGGGATAAATTTTCATGTGCATGATAGACATTTCTGGCAAGGCTTTTGAGCATTAACAACTCATCATCTTTTTTTAGAGAGAAAATGGCGTTTTTCACACGGCCGAGGATAAACATTCCTACGCTCTCTGCAGACTATGTGTGATCACCATAAAGTATTTGCTTTTTGGACAATTCTACAAATGCAGTTTGGGTTTTGAAGTTATTTATGTGGTATTATGAAGGTACCAAGGCATTTGTATATTAGGGCTTTTGTCAGTATGTGGATGTTTTGAAGATTTTTAGGTTAAAGTTTTATCATTACAGAAACCAGCATTAAAGTGACAAGATTGTATAGTTTGTATATTTAGGAATGTATTTTTGGGAAATAGAATTTTAAATAAGAACAAATGCAGCGTAAGGTGCTGTTATTCTTAAATAATGCTGTTTAGACTTTTTGTACAGCTCTACCTTTTAGAGGTTTTACTGCAATAAAATAAATTTGAAGAACCTCACCCCTACCTTCTATGATGTTCTGCATCAGACTGTCCTCCAAGTGATGTGTTTTGTACCCTGTGGGGAATGCAGGGAGCCGGCTTTGACTCCCAAGTGCTGTGAACGAATTCTGTGAGCTGTGAAGCATTTGTGTTTCCTGCCAGGTCATAAAAGTGGGTGTGAAGTTCAGGATACTTGCACTTTTAACATTTGTACTGCAGCTCATGTCTGTAATGGGTCTGTTAAGGTAACTTGGGGAGCCCATTGAAACCACTGCTGTGGGAGGAGGGCTGCAGGTTTTAAGTCCATTTTAGGTTTTTCCAATAAAGTGACCTTTCTGGACAAACTTGCCTTCTTGCTTTTTGTCTTTTTGTGTGAATCTTCTTATTACCTGGCACATAAATCGTTTTGTTTTGGTTTCTGTCACTGCCTGGAAGTCTGTAGCTTTCAATGTGTCTTGCTCTGTGAATCCTTCAGAACAGGCCTTTTTGTGAGGAAGCTGGTGTGTTTAATATGGAAAAATCCCAGGAGCACCCTTTTCTTCTAAATACAGGTTTTACTGAAAGTGCTGGAGATCTAACTCGCCAGCTCCCTGTTTTGTTACAGAAAAATGTTATTTACATGTACATGGGTTAAGAGGCCCTTGATGCTTTGCTAATCCCAGCCCCAGGATCTTTGCCCCAAGCCTCTCCTTGCTGTGCTGGTGGCTCTGGAGGGGCTAGGGCTTTGAAAGCACTGTGTCCTGTCAGACGCTGGAACTGATGGGATTTGTTGTTTTTCCTCCTTGCCTTTCCCTAGGAGCTCAGGGTGTCCCTGCTGAGGGGGGCAGGTTCCTCTGCTTAGGGCCCCTGTTGGCTCGCAGGAGGCTTGGGCAGCCCCCAGGGAGACACCTTACACCCCACATGTCCCCTGCGGTCAGGAAGTTTCTCATCCATACTTCACCTTTGGGGCAGCAGCTGGTCCCACACCCCGCTGGGGCGGCGTTGGGGTGAGCCTTTCCCTTCGGGACACCTGTAACGAGCTGCATAAACGGCTTCTTAGTCGTTATAAACCCACCGGGGGGAGCCGGGGCACGGTAAGACCCCCCGCATAAAGCCGTAACGGAGGGGGTTCGAGTCACAGGGAGGTGCCCGTGTCCTCCGCGCCGCTCGGGGGCGCTACCGCCACCCGCAAGCTTCTACCCCCACCCCTCAAGCTTCTACCNAAGCGGGCCGGGGGCTGAGGCACCTTCCACAGCCTCTTCCTATCTCTGGAGATAAAAAGAGGAGTAAAAGCCGTTCCTCAGCCTGCGTCGTAAGTCAAGGGCGTGATTCATTCACACAGGCTTTTGGTGAGGATTGAAAATGAAGTTCTGCAAAAAACTTCCCCCCTAAAAAAGGCCTTAGGAAGCTGCCAAACGCGGGTTTATGCCTTGCCACCCCAGTTCTCTGTGCTGTCATTCTGGGCGGCTGCTCGCCGTACGAGGACGGTCGGGGCGGTGGGAGGAGGCTGCCCGGCCCTCGGGAGGGGCAGCACCGGCCCCGGGGAGCCCAGGGAAGTGCCTTCGGAGGTGCTGTTGGAGGGCAGGTGTGCTAATGGCAGTCCTGGCTTTCTCCAACAGGATTATGGCATCTATAAAGGATGTTGGGTTGGAAACAAAGATCGTGACAACCCTTTTCAGTGACTAGTATAATAAAGTAAATCAGGCTGCCAGGTCTAGCCTAGCCAGTGACTGATACTGACAGTAAAGTACAGAGACATCTTCAGGAAATTTTTTAATTCTACAGGTTAATATCTTGTATTGCCCCAAAAGCACGTAACTGAGAGATTCTGGCTTGTGTCAGCTGTTTGGTATGTCTTCCACTCACAATTCAAACAAACAATAAACACTGCCATAAAATACTAACATAATATGGCTGTTGACTATGTAACTCCCTTTGGCCTTTATTTTTGCATTTCTCCTTTGTAGCTACTAGGAAAGGAGAGGCATCGTGGTTATTCTGGCCATCACTGTTGTCTGGTTTTTAGTCCTTAAATAAACTCCAGTCACTCTGAAGCAAAGCAAAAGCAACAGTGTTCAGCTCTTTAACTCCAGGCATCATGAAGGGGGCCATCTGGAATTATTGAGTCTGAATCTAATGGTCACCCTGCTCCCAGCCACATACTCCCTGGCGCCAGCTCCAGCAAACCGAGGAGCCCATTGTGAGCAGGCCGGCAGGAATCATTAGCTCTTCAGGAATATAACCCAACAAAGAGCAAAGAGTGTGTCCTGAATTATTTCTCTGAGCCAGCCCAGTAAAGGCTTGGCAAAGTAGGAGCAGAGATAAAACCATGCAGGAAACAAGGAGGGGAAGGAAGAGAGGTGCTGTGACCCCTTTGACATGCCTTCTCAGGCCGCTTTCTTTTTAGTTTTTCTAAATGTGATGGAGAAAAACCTCTATTACTCTAAAGCTCAGAGACAGAAGCTTATGTAAGTTTCATGTTAATTCAATGGGATCTTTGGAAGCTATGTGCTAAGGGAAAATATAACGATAATTTTGGTCTTATTGAAAAAGCTGTAGTTCTTTTGTATTCACAGGTGAGGGGAAGATTTCTAGTTCTCAGCTGACCAAAGAGCTTTTGGAGATGTCAGCATGGCCTCATGTAGTTCCCACAGCTTCTCATGAGGTGGTCATCAGGTATGACCCTTTACTGACAAGTTGTGCTATGTCCAGGGCTGTGCAGGTAGAAAATCCAGGTGGTAAAACTTTGTCTTGAACAGCAGCTTTTTCCTTCCTTGTCTCAGCTGCATGTCTTGTAGATCAGAGGTGTGTTGGCATTGTCTCCCTTCCTTGCTTGGGTGCTACTGTGAGAGAGGAGTTACAAGGGGTATCTGTAGCTTAACATAGTAGTTTGTTTTTCAGAAAGAGTGTAGAATTTATATCCCTTTAATTAGATCTTGCATTCATAGGTGATTTGCTAGAGAATTAGGTTTATCACGGGTTTCTGTGACAAGGAATGTTTATAACATGAAATTCTACAGACCTTTTTCCAGGCAAGCTCAACAAACATGGTTATGGATGTGGAGGTCACAGAATTGTGGACCAATTTCAAGTTGGAAGGGACCAGTAAGGATCAGTGAGTCCCAACTTTCAGGACTACCTAAAATTAAACAGTATGACTAAGAGCATCGCCCAGACGCTCCCTGAACTCTGACAGGCTTGGTGCCATGGCCACTTCTCTGGGGAGCCTGTTCCAGTGACCCACTATCCTCTCAGTGAAGAGCCTTTTCCTGATGTCCAGTCTGAGCTTCCACTCATGCAACTTCTCTCTATTTCTTTGCTTCCTGTCACTGGTCACCAGAGAGAGGAGGATGGAGTATGGGATTCTGCTTCTGATGCCCATGAAGCAGGATGCCCTCGTTGCCAGTTTTGGGGCTGTTGGTCTTTACTCAGGGTGTAACCGCCCCAGCCCCAACTATTGTGATCTTAACCCCAGAGATTCTGGGACTCAGTGTAGTCAATCCTGGGGTCAGGCTCGGTGGTTTGGAATTAAAAGTTGGTTTCATCATCTGAATTAGCTGTTGATGAGCACAAAAAGGGAGACTTAAATGGCAGCAGCAGTATTGTGATGGGCAGCTCAACCACTGTGGTGAAACATTTTGCTATCAGTTCACATTTGAGTAATATAAAGACTGCTGCTGATGCATTTTGCAGAAGAGGAGCACTAAACATGAAAGGAAAACGTGCCAGTCTGGGCTGGTATGTTGAGCTTGGTCAAATCCAACATGGATTTGACCAAATCAAATTGTCAAATCCGACATGGAGGCCTGAATGCCTCCAGTCTCCAGGTGTCTGTGCGGTGAATTTACTGTTTTGGTGCAGTCATGGGAAGGAAGTAGATGAGACTTACTGAACTGTGGCATGGCATTGTTTTAGAGTTTTTTTTGCCTCCTGGACAAACCTAAGTGGTTAGGATACTAGTTGTCACCCTGTATTTGTGTGGGAAAAGCCGTTCAGGACAGATGTTTGCCCCAGGGTCTGTCATTTCTTCATAATCCTTGTTCTGGATTCTGGCCATGCACGTGGATAAACCTCTTTCCTTCTCTTCTCATGTACTCTAGCAATATGGAAAGAAGCTCCAGTAAGATACTGGTCGTCTCTCCTGCAAGTGAGAGGCTGGCCAGAGGCATTTGTGATTCTGGAGGAAAATCCAAATCGAATTTCTGTTTTGGAAAGTATGCCAATGGTACTGAAATATCTCAGTGGCTGTAGCTTAGGGGGGGGATCTTTTAATGCAGGAGGAGTAAATGTGAGCTGCTTGTTAGATTCGATATGTAGGGATTTTAATTTCAAAAGCAGGGTGCAAGTTTCTAGATCTGGACAATGTTTGTCCTCAGGGCAGAATTTCCATAAGGGTCTGCCTTGTTCGCCTGTCTCCAGGCTGGTGGCTTTGCCAGAGAAAAGGGAATACGGGGTGGATGCAGAATTTACAGATAATGTGATACTAAGAGTAGAACACATCTTTGTGCTTTTCTTAAAGCACACTCTAGGGTTGGGAGGGATGAGTTACGGATGTCACTGCTCCCATGTTCCTTTATGTCAGTTTGTAGCAATAGTGCTTACTTAAACTTACAGTGAAACAACTGTAAAGTAATGCAAGGAAATCTCTCTTGCACTGTTTTAAACTGTTAAGTCAACATTTTTCAAATGGGTCAGTAAGTTAAATGAAATGCTACCAGGTCAGGTCAGTAAGAAAAGTCAAAAATAATTTAAAAAAAATCAATTTTGTTGGTTATATGGGGGAAGGTATGTATATGTATGTGAGAGAAGAACAGTCTGATTTTTTTTGGGGGGTCTGCCTTGGGTTAAAAAAAGAAATAAGCAAAGGGAAATGCTGTGGTGGACTATTTGAAGATACAGCTGTGCTGTTCAGTAATTTTAGTTGGCTAAATGTCAGGCCAGATGATTTTTCCTCAAAATCCTGTTCCTTTGCATCTGAACCTGCAGAAAGCATTCTGTTCTCCTGTAGCAGAGGAGACCTTGAGGCTGTAACATGTGCTGGAAGCTGGAGCGCAAATGAAGAATGACCTCAGAACTTCTCATTTTGACTTTGCTTCACAAGCAGCCCAATCTTAACGTTGTTTTGGGTCAGCTTAGGGTTTTTGAGCATCTGCAGTTAATTGTAGTGGCATTTGTGGGAGCTGTTGTTCAGGTAGACATATAAGACCAGAAAATTTGATGGCCCGATTTTTTCCCTCAATTAAATATTTTGATTGTTTCAGGAACAACAAAGGAAATGAGCCCTTTTTGATAGATTTGGTGGCCTATTTGACAACATTAATAGCCTGAGCTGCCTCCTGCTGTGGGAGTTCTGTTAGGGGAGAGCCTGAATGAGTCAGGTGAGGGGCTGGGGAGCCGGCGAGAGGAGAGCTCACTGCCTCTTCCAGCTGTCTCTCCCTCCATCATGGCATTGAGTCACATTTCCGATAGCCTCCAAACTTTTTCTGAGCCAGGTTTGTGTCTGATGGGCACAGAGCCTGTTGTGGGGGAGGACAAGAGATGGACAACAAGAGATAAAGTTTTGGATATTTGGTTTCTTTAGGCGATGGGGTGAGGAAAATTACTGGTCCTTGCAGCAACTTCCAGCCATGTGGGGTCAGGCTGCCTGTAGTGGCATTTGCCTGTGTCCTGGCCTGGGAAGTCTGGAGGGGCATGGGGAAGCTTGGTTTTTTGCAGCATAGGGGTCCACCTTAAATTCCATATTGCTCCTGAGTTGGTTTTCAGGGAGAAGCTGTGGTGGAGGTAGGGAAGGGAAGGCAAGGCTGTGTGTGTGGTGAGGTGAAAGTGGGTGCGCTCTGCAGGAACGGCCCCATGAATTAATTCCCCAGTGAAGCAGCACTTGGCATTCCTGTCTCCAAGGTGACGTTTGAGCCTGCTGGGCTTGTGTGACTGTGGTTTCTTACTCTGGAAAAGAAACCGTGGCCTATGAGATAGTGAAATGGGCCGAAGGAGGCTTTAGGTAATTTTGAGTCAAACCATTTGATATACTTATTAGATTAAAAAAGCTGGAAGAAGTGCTTGTTTTGAGAGTATGTTTTATTGACATGGCCTGTTGTCTTTCTTGTACTTCTATCTTCATGTTAGTGAGATAATTATCTCACTGACATTTTTTAAGACCATTTCAGATTCCCTGTTTTTGGCACAAATAGAATCCATGTTTAAACATGAATTGTTTGGAAATACTCAACTTACATGTCATTGCTGTTACTTTTACGAGGCAAAACTTGAATCTTATCTGAGATCTTGCAGCTCCTCACTTTCTGCCCCCCCCC
>VZRU01002180.1:62026-83875 GCA_013398155.1 Pedionomus torquatus
GCTTGACCTGTTGATCCTTCAGCTTTTATAGGGGGCATGATGCTGATGGGATGGAATACCCCTGTTGGTCGGTCCTGGGTCACCTGTCCTGTCCGTTCCTCCTTGAAGGCAGGACCCTCCGACGGACGAATGACGAAAATTATCTGACCTTGGTTCTTCCAGCAATAAGTCTAAACAAGGGCCTCTCTGCATACCATCCCCCGGTACAATCAGGTCTTATCATTGCGAGATGGAACAGCTCCGCACAATGTGCTGTTAATTTCAGAGCCCAGCTAACTAGGAGAGGCCTAGCTAAGAAAGCAAAACTGTAAAACAGAAAATTGGTTCATTTTACCTCAAACCAGGACTGAGGGGCAGTGGGAATGGCTGGTGGGAGTACAGTGGAAGCTGATGGGATTACTGGGAGATGGCAACAGTAAAAGCCATGATTGCCATTATTGTCTACCTGCCTCGTGGTGGGTGAAATAAACACTGGGACAAGAACCTCTGTGTCCTGCTCTGTAAGCCAGGTCCTTTGCTCCAGCATTGTTCTGGATCTGTGAAGGTGTTGGTTACCAGTGCGCTCTGTGGGTCATGTGACATTGCAAAAACGGTGGTTTTGCTGGTGGTTATAAAAGCAAGGGTGACTTGCTGGGCTGGGCAGGGGTCTGGCACTGGTATTGTGTCCTGCCTAATGTCTGGAACTGGGATGGTTCTGACTGTTGGAGCCTTCCTGGTCACCCCTTCTGACCACCCGGTGGGTGTTCTCTGAAATGCCCATGTTTTGTGAGAGTGTTTTGCCTCTTAAACAGGTGGTTATTTTGGCTGTGTGTTTTCAGGAAGAAGTTCAAAACTCGTTCAGGAGATACAGTGCGTCTCATAGATCTGCTGGAAGAAGGGTTGAAACGAGCCATGGACAAGCTGAAAGACAAGGAACGGGAAAAGGTAGTTGTGACAAATTGCTTTATCTTTCCTGATAACTTCCCAGATTTGTTCCCAGACTGATGGTTTTCGCATTCTGGATATGAACTGAGAATATGGACTGCCAAACCACCCAGGAGGACATGTACACAATTGGTGTGATTATTTGATAGCAGTTTGGGCAAGGAAAGAAGAGCATCTCTGTGTACGCAGAAATGAGAAAATGTGAGCTGTGGGCAGCATGCTGGCCTCTGGCTGGTAGTGCAGAGCTTTTTGAGGATGGGGAGGAAAACTGGGCCTGACATGGCAGCTGGCCTTACAGGTACCATCAGGTCTCGCTGGTGTGTTGACAACAATGATGATTTCCCCAGGATGCAAAAGGTGGTGGTAGAACATAAAGTTGCTGCCTTGGTCTTCTGGGCCAGAGGTGACTTCTGGTGATGGGGATCTGCAGGAGGCTTGGCATCAGCCCCCCTTTCCCTTGGGGTCTGTGGCTGAATTCACTGCAAGATTTTGTAAGATTGCTTAATGAGATATCTGTCTTGGATCTCGATGGCCTGGAGAGAACTGGACAGTGTTTGGATATGGAATGGAACCAGAAGCACCAAACTCTGTCCAAGCACTGTGTGAGGCAGTGGAATTGGGAAGTGCAACTCCTTGGTGCTGTGCAGCATAGGGTAAAAGGAAAAGGTCCCTTATAAAGAGGAACTTGAAGAAGCACAGAAAGAAAACACCTTTAAAAGCCTCCCATGGGCTTGTATGAGTCAAACACAGGTGCTTTTCTATGATGACAGTTCCACCAGAGACAGTTTCTGTGAGCATTTGGACTGTCCAAAGTGCTCTGTAGGAGGGCCAAGTGTTTATTATGCGTATGCAGTTTGTAAGAAGCAGGAGCATCAAACCTGTGTGGCATCATGAGGCACAGAAGTCCTGCAGGCTTTCAGGAGTAGATGTAGTCAGCCTTAGCTTGCGCAGGGCTGCAGTGCCATTAGATTGAAGGAGGACTGAGGGGCAGATATGGAGTTATCTGGTGTCTCGAGGTGGAAAAGTGAGCCCCATGGGTAAAATCCCCTCAGCAGCCTGGGCTTTCTTCTCAAGCTGTGCTGAGTGGCCAAGGCTGCATGTTGAGGTCTGCGATGCCAACGTCGCGTTCTTCCTCATGACTGTTACCCGTTTTGAAATTGAAACAGGTCCTCACAGAAGAAGAGCTGAAAGCTGCCCAGATGTCAGTCGCTTTCGGCTGTATTAAATACGCAGATCTCTCCCACAACAGACTAAACGATTATGTATTCTCCTTTGACAAGATGCTGGATGACCGAGGAAACACAGCTGCGTATTTGCTGTATGCCTTCACACGCATCAGGTAGGTTGAGTGTGCCGGGAGTCACTTGGAGTTGTGTCTGATGCCCTCTATGTCTTTGTTGCAAAGGGAGATGTCGGGGAAGGGGTGGGTGCTGTTTGGGGTAGTTGTTAAGAGAAGCCAGCTGCACTGATAGGCACCATGGGCAAGATTTTACTTGTCATTGGAAGTGGTGTCCTCTGCTGTCTGAAAGAGGACACCCCTGTGCGACACACATCCCAGGCTTTTAGCTATCAGGGAGGGAACTGTGGGAGTTTCTGGTAATTCCCATAGAGGTTTTGGGTGGTTGGTGAGGGGTGAGCCTGTGTTCCAGCAGTTGCTCACCTCAGGTGCCACCGTACCCTACATGGTTTTTCTGGCACTCTGAGCCCTGATTTGCCAGGTAGCGTCTGTAGTCCTTGCTGACGTGTGCCCAGAGCACACACCTCCCTGTTCTCCTTCAGTGCCCTGTTGGATCACTTCGAGGGCAGCACCTCCCCATGTGTTCTCAGGGCTGATTGCTCTCTTAGCAATCCAGGACCGGGCAAGTGAGGAGATCAGTGAGTGGCCTGTGCTGGCCATGGGGCAGGTTCAGCGCTGGGACCTTCACAAGCAGGCTGTATTTTGCACCATTTCAGGGCTATTGCTCGCCTGGCCAATATTGATGAGCAGATGCTGCGGAAGGCAGCTAGGGAGGAAGTGGTCATCCTTGACCATGAGAAGGAATGGAAACTGGGCAAGTGCATCCTGAGGTTCCCTGAGATCCTGCAGAAGATCCTGGAGGACTTGCTATTGCATACGCTCTGTGACTACCTCTATGAGCTGGCCACCACTTTCACCGAGTTCTATGACAACTGCTACTGCGTTGAGAAAGACAGGCAAAGTGGTGAGTGTTGGCCTGGGGGTCCTGCATGTGCCTGTGTCATGTACCACAGCACACAATCCACGGGGTCTTGTTTCCCTCTGCTGTTGTCACGCTACTTGCTTCTGCAGAACAGATCCATGTGGGAGGACTGAAGGTGATCAGCGCAGCCTGTGTCATCATCTGCCTGTGAAGCAGGAGGGTTGAGTAGAAAGTTGTGAGCAGCCAAGCAGCCAGAAATGTGGGGTCGGGTCAGTCTGCCGGCCTGGGGGAAATGGGAGGGGGCTCAGCTCCCCAGGGCTATGGGCAAATGAGATTCCTCAGGGGAAGGCAGAATTGTTTTGAGCAGCTGCTCGAGCTCCTCCATTGTTGTCTTGCAGGTCAGATCATGAAGGTGAACATGTGGAGGCTGCTGCTGTGTGAAGCCACTGCCACTGTCATGGCCAAGGGATTCGACATCCTGGGGATTAAGCCGGTGCAGAGGATGTAGTTGTGCCCTGTGGAGTGACAATAAAGGGATTAAACAACTGGAGGTGTTCATGTCTGTTGGGGTGTAGTTGTGGTAAGGGAAGATGCTGTAGGGGAGCAGCACACCCTCTAGGAGAGAAAGGGAGGGAGGGAGCAGGAGCATGGATTCAGAGGCTGCAAAGACAAGAGGGGTCATGGGCACAGCTCAGAGCAATTCTTTGTGCAGAAACCAAATCCCACAGGCCCATGCTGAGGTCCTTCAGTCTGCAGAGTTTAAGGACTGAGATCCCAGAACACCTAAGAGCACCTCCAGGAAGCCTTCCAGCCACAGTACAGTCACCCACACTCCCAGAGCCAACCTTACTCTGATAACTCCCACCATCCTCTTTACCTCATTTGCCAGGTGTGAGCAGATCACCTGGCCTTTGATGTCATCTCTGGCATCCCTCAGCAGAGCAGAGAGCTCTGAAGGGAGCCGAGCAGTTTCATCCCAGCCCAGCAGTGTGAGGCCCTGGCGCTCAGGATGCTTGTCTCATGGAAGTCGTTAGTGAGAGATCAAACATCACACTCAAGGACTGAACATTAGTGTCGCACACAAGACAGTGGAGTACAGGCTGTGGGGTCTGTCACCTATAAGCAAGCACACACCTCTGGGAGAACAACAGTGCTAGACTGTGGGAGCAACACCAGCAGTGCTGGAGTAGGCAGGCAGGCATCAGTTTCACCCTGATGATCAATTCCCTCCTGACATTCCCTCAGAGGAACAACACAGGGGAAATGCCTTTCCCTGCACCAGCGATATTTTGAATCCCTGCAGAGATGTCAAGTCTTGGCTGGGTGCATATCGATCTGGAGTAGCCCCAAGGCCAGCTACAAGGCAGAGGGCTATGGCTCCCACCTTTGCTTTGGGATTTGTTGGAAGCTTTGCTGTGTGATGTGAAGCAGCATATAAATGAGGCTTTAAACCATTAGGTGGTCACTGACACACTGGCCTCTGTGTGTGTGTATCTACATATCCATAGATCTCTATATAGATACAAAAGATAAATATATCTGTTTGATATCCCAGGTCTTTTCCCATATGAACTGGTGAGAAGGTCTCGGCAGCCAGACAGTGCCACATGCTGGGCATGGGCATGCCACTTAAAGAAGCCCACATTGGTGCAAGGACACGCTTCTGACGGCTGGCTGAGTAATGCCCGCAGACAAAACCAGGCCACGCTGGTAGCAGTGTGACAGCCACCTGTGCTGGGGCATCACCAACTGCCCTAATCACATACTATGCTACCTGATCATCTCCTCCTGCTTACTGACACTGTGGCCATGCCCTCCCTCTTCCTCCTCCCAAGGCTGGGCTGGGCACAGGCAGGAGGCCAGGCCCCTCTGGAGCACCTACCATGGAGTCAGGGATCAGCAAGGCCAGGGCACTGAGCACAGTTCCATGGGTGCAGGTTGTGACCAGCAGGGCAAGGGAGGTGATTCTGCCCCTCTGCTCTGGTGACACCCCACTTGGAGTACTGCATTCAACTCTGCAGCCCCCGATATAAGAAGGACGTGGACCTGTTGGAGCGGGTCCAGAGGAGGCCACAAAACTGATCAGAAGTCTGGAGCACCCTGGGATGGCAACTCAACCACTTCCCTGGACCTGAAGAGCCATAGTTGAGACAAAACCCAAGACACATACGCTACTTCTCCCTAGGTGAGCTACAGAAAGCATTGTTCCAGCAAAGGGCGCTATGGATAGCAGCAATGCCAGACTTCAGATGCTAATACCTAGTAGAATAGGAGGAACTATCCTGTCTCAAGGTGTTGAGGTGAAACAAAGAAGGTGCAAGACAGACTGCAATGTTGGTTGGGGTCATCTGGGTTTTCTCAACAAAAGCAACCAGATTTTACAGAAAAAAAAGAGGATTTTTGTTTTTCAAAGCTTCTCGGTTTTCCTTTGGGAGAAGGAGAATAGCCTGGACACCCTGAAACAGCTGAGCCTTTTGAAAGGCTGAAAAGAGAAAAAATTATGAAAATTGTATGCAATTGCAGAGGAAGTATCTGTCAACAGAGTCCAAAACAGGGCATTGAAACTGTAATTTCATCTATTTTCATGTCACTCCAGCTCACAACAAACAACACAAAGGCCATTATCACAGCCATAGGACGGTTTTCTCCTGTTCTTGTCAAAATTCACATTCACAATCAGTGATCCTGGTAAATTGTAAATTTGTCCTGAGGACCAAGCTAATAAACGTCTCCTAAACCAGCCCTATAAGGGCTTATTTCCCCATGAAAATGTTCCTTTGGAGCAGTTGCAGCTACTGTCTTCTTGTCAGCTTCAGGCATGATGGAAACATGCTTCTCAGATATCCCACAAGAAAGACCAATGTTGTTTCCAACAGCTCCTGTTGGCAATTTGCCAACAGATTCACCCTGAAAGCCAGCATGTCCAAACAGCTCCTGATGGAGAGCAGGTATGGTTCATACTGCCACAAACCCCACATCATCAAAATTTACATTATGGCTCTTTGCACATGCACAGAATGTTCAAAATGTGTCTCTTGGTGATAAAGAATATTTCTTATCTCGAAGAGAGAGGTTTAAACTGGGCACTTGCTTAAGTCACATATGGCACAAAAATATGGTAATTTGTTGTTTTTATTCCAAAACAAGAAATAAGAGATGGCCAGTAGGCAGGTTATACTAAATGGAAGAAGAGGGTAGCACATCCATTGGACATAGGAACGGTGGGCCTGTAAGGACAGAAAGGATTTGTGTAAGCAAAAAGGAAATATGCTTCAAATAAATAAATCATTCTAAAAGCCTGAGGGGTTAAAAAAAATATAACCCAACCAAGCTGTCATGAAGTTATACCATACAGAGGAGAGCAGCAGCTCATCTACTCATGTCACTAAGTGTCACATAAAACAAGCTAAAAACTGTTCTGTTTCTAGCCACCCTGATATACTTTGTCTTCCAAAATCTCTCCCAAAGAAACTTGCCTGTAGCAACATAGTAAACTGCTGTAGTAAACAGCTGCAGGGAGTTTTTTTTCCCACACAGCTACTTTTTGAGAAGGTTTTGCCCCCGTTTCTTTGGGGGCAAAATACTGAAATGAAACCTAATTTTTCAGTGCTAGATATCACCATCACATTTCCGTCTTAACGATGAGTCCCTGTGAGAGAACCTTTCATCACTAAAACATGACTTTTTACAAAAGGAGCAACTTCATACAGATTAAATTCTTAATTTTGCATAAAGAATTAAGACGGCTCGTAGGAGCCTACAACATATATTACAACTCAGCCTTCAAGGGGCAGAAAAGGCATAATGTTACAAAATATATGGTTCGTAGGATGCAGATGTGACTCTCCGAAGTCCATAGCCTTTTCAGACATTGTCATCAGCCATGTCAAGTGCTGACTGCACTTCATAACATGCGTTGTTTGATTGGCTTCATTCCTTTGTCTTAAAGTAAGAATCGTCGATTTCACTACAGATTTTTTAGGAACAAGCCAACCTGTGGGTAAAAGGGAATATTAAAGACAAAAAAGACAAAAAGAATATTAAAGACATCAGGAATCAAAGGTCTGACAAATAATATCCTTCACTTCCCGTTTGACAGCTTGCTTCCTATGGCAGTAAGAAGTAGCACCAATACATTTTTGTGTCATTAGAAGGATAGATTTTTGTGTCATTAGATATTCCTCCCAACCAAAACACGGCTGGTGCCCACAGAATCAGCTAAGATGTGCAAATTTGTTTAATAGAAAGTTATGCTTTTTGACGTTTAAAATGACTAAAGGATTATAGGCTATTATAGGAAGAGCAGTTGGAAGGTCGCTAGAACGTGTGTTGTCCTGAGAGATCGCAAGGCGTATGAAGCAGCCTTCAATTCTGCACCTTCTTTTTTATGCAATAAGGCACTGTACTAGACTGAGAGATTGTCTGGATGGCACTGATGAAGAAAGTAGTATCAATTGTATTCAGTGCTCTGGACCTGGAAATTTCAAGTGTAGAAGTGGAGAATGCATGATGTTGATAGATAAAAGTGATAATAACACGAGCATAATGCAAATGGTATGGAATACGGGGTGGAATGTCCTGGTTTGGGGTAAAATTTTGCTAAGTCAGAATAGTAGAAAACACAAATGCCATTTTTTCTCCTTGCCAAAGTCCATAAAATTACTTCACCTAAACATAATAGTCATAGTACAATATAGATTTGGAAGGTATTAGGTACACATTAGCTACATAAGGCAAGGCAACAGGTTTGTGTTCCAAGCATAAAAGGCTTTAGAAGCCTCAAGAAAAATGTGTATTTATCCTGTCAGTACCGAGAGTTCTGCACAGGAAACCACCTTTTATGTGTCCCCTTGAGAAAGAGCATAGAACACTGTCTGCAAAACATCTTGACCTCCGATCTTGTATCAGACAGGAATTTTATATTTGTCAGGGAAATCTAAATTTGTTTTACATAGAAGATATCATCTCTTTGTCTACCACTAGCAGTGAAGTGAAATGATTCAAGACTTCTGATTCCAAGAACCCTTTCCAACACATTGCCCCTACAGAAAAGGTAGGAACTCTGTTTTCAGCCAAGGTCAGCTGTCAGATATATTCTATTCTGTGGATGTAAAATAACCCTGCCAACAACGAAAAGGCAGGCAACACTTCAAGTGTTTCTAAAACCTTTGGGATATTTATCTTTTGTTAAAAAAAGCACCGCCACATATTTGGGTGACAGCATTTCTGTTGGTTTCCCACGTTTAAGATTAGCTATTGCTCTCAAGTTATTTGTGGATCCAGGGAAATGCTGTGACGTTTCTGGCACTGGTATTTGGATACACCTTAGCTGGTAACAGAGAGTGCAGGTGTCTTTTTTGACAGTACCGGATGGGATGGTTTATATCAATATCACATTCAACTAACTCCACTGTAACTTTTCTGCACTTCTTGTAAAGGAGACAGTATAGAAATAAAAAGGATTCATACATTTCCTCTTTCCTCTTCTCCAGAAATGCCCCGTTCATCTTTAAGAAGAGAAAAAAGTGGACAATTATAAAAAAAAAGAAAAAATGTGCACTCCTCCCTTGTAACATGAAAGGCAGCACAAGCCGTGATAATACCTACATGAACTATTTTACCACTTGTGGTTTTAGCAGAAAGTTTTGTGGACGACATATGGAAGCTTTTCAATCAGAAATAAGTTTTGCTCAACCCCATTTCAAATTGATGATTCTCTCTGATAAGCGGGAGTTGCCCTCACTGGTACTGTAACGTTTGGAAATCCATTTAAGTCTTTTTGATGTTATTTGACTGACCACTTGCGAAAGGTTATAAAAAAATGCAACTGTGATGTTTTTCTATAATGTTTGTAAAGTGTAAACAAATCATGTCATATTCCATGACATGCACATTCTCCATACCTTTGAAAAACTCCTTTATATCTATTCATTTACTCATAAAAAATGGCAGAATATTATCCTCAAGTGCTATATCTGAAAACATCCCAATCGACACTTTAACATATTTCACTGATGACCATCTCCCTGAGTAGGTCTCATTTAGACCCTGACCAGCAGAGGCATTACAAAACAATTGAGCATACAGAAAGGTAAACTGACTGCCTGCATTTGAAGATCTTGTAACCTTGGGACAAGCTGTGAAGCACGAAGAAGCTCCGAACTTTCTAGAACCCATGGGCCCCAGGAGATGAGTGGTTTCTCCATGCCAGAAAGCCAGCGCACAGCCTGCCTGGTGAGAGCACTGCCACTCAGCTGGGCAGTCCCATATCCATCAAACCATACATCTTGGGCTTGCAAGGACCTTAAAGATCATGTAGTTCCAATCCTTGATTCTGCCACAACCTGATTCTGCCACACCTCCCAAAATCTGCAACATCCAGCTGCCCGGTATGTCCTTTCTGCCCAGTGTCATCAGTGTCTGTGACAATGATTGGGGAAGAGGGGACACTCCTTTTTTCCGAGCTGCTTTTATCCCTTTCTTCATTTTCCTGAGCATGCAAGGCCAATGCACAGAATGGGCAAGGAAGCAAAATCTCTTACACATACATCTTTCCCTACATCCTTGTGTAGGGAATATGGTTCAAGAACACGCACGTCTACTCAAGGAGTGCCAGGAAAGCACGACTTTACCCAGTTTGAGGTATCACAGGAATCCTGAGCTTATAAAACTCGCTTTTTCCATGTCAGAAGGACACTGGAGCGAGACTAAAGCTGCCTCTGCCTCATACCAGGATATGGACAGACTCCTCCAGTAACAGCCAGAGATTAATTGGCTTGCTCAGAGGAACAGTCCAAGAGATCCAGCAGCACCGCTCTGGCTTCGCTCACCTGAAAGAAGGCGTAAAACTTGTCCCCATATGTACTAAAAGTCTGGCCTGCTCTGCGAAGCTCTGTCCCTAAGCCGAGAAAGCAGGCTGAGTCAGTTCCCCTAAAGCCTTGCGTGAAGTAACAGGAACGAGCTTGTTCAGGTGCAGCAATTATTAAACACGCGATAACAGATTTTGTATTTGGTAACACTCTAGCTTCTTAATTAATACATTTAGGCAAAGCTCTTAAGTCTCATACACAAAACAACTTCGGAATCAGCATTTCCATAAATTCAAACTATCAAAGTGCTGGGCATCAACAGAATTCCTCCGGTCCTAGTGGCACATTTTAAAAAGGAACAGCACGTAGGAGGAAGGTGTTGATTTCAATAAGTATGCTGAATCATAGAGGGCAAGGCGAGGGAAGAATATGACAGGCTGAGAGAGCTTGGACAGGTCAGCCCAGAAAAGAGAAAGCTCCAGGGAGAGCTTATAGCAGCCTTCCAGGATATGAAGGGAGCTAGCAGAGAGCTGTAGATAGACTGAAGTTTTTTTAGAAGTTACACTTTAAACTTATTTATATATTATTTCACAGAAAGGGATAACTTACACAGCAGAAGCCCTGTTTATGTATGTGTTAACACTAGTTGCTCACAACAGTAAATCATTAACAAATGTTGCAGTTTAAACCATTTGCAGTAGCGGTATAGAGAAGAACACCAGGTGGATGTGAAATCTTCCTAACGGTACAGAGTTCCCACACCATTCTTTCATCCCGCATCCCGTTGATTTTTTAATGGGCGCTGATTACTAGCATTCAGACACTAAAATCTTCACTGATTCTGTGTGATATCTGCTTCCTCAGCAATTCACCTTCTGACTCCAGGCAGTTATTCATACTATTAAAATCAACTGCTGTGTCTGAACAAGTACTGAAGTCCAGCCTTTGCTGTCAAAGTTGTCATGACTTATATCGTAGCACTCACCACGGCATTCCCAGCATAGTCTTAGTGTCAAACATATACTAGCTGCTTTTCCAAACCTTGTTTATTATCAATTAATACACAAAGTAATAGAAAAGAGATTTACTTCTTTTTATGTCACAGCACTCTTCCATGAAGGCTAAAGAAAACCACTCTTGCCCCTTACAGAACCATACATTAGAGAAAGCATTCTCAAAAACCTTGTGTCACCACAAGTAGGGGCCAATCCTAGAGACAGGACACTCTGTAGCTACACTGTAAGTCACTCTTCCAAGAATGCATCTCTTCAGACATCACCATCTCTAACACACAAAACACAAATATGACTAAAATAAGAATAGAGGATACCTCAGAAAGATAATCCAAAAAGCCTGACCAGGAAGCTTGGGGCTGAAATTAGAGGTGAAGAAGACATTTTAGTGCACACTAGTTTCCACTTTGATGCCTCCCGAATAACAGACATTAAATACGTGCATACATAATGTTATGCAAACTCTGAAGCAAAAAGTTGACTCAGGAGAGGGAACTTGCCTTTGTAAGTCCGCTCTTTGTGGAATATCAGACCCCAGAGGTGCAATTCGGATGACATTTTCAGAAGTACCTAAATTTTTTAGGCTCTTCAAGTTCTATTAAACTTTCTTAGGTTGAATGTAAAAGGAACATAGGCTAGCAGAGCTCTCTTTTGTTATAGAAAATACTAGAGTCTTTTTAAATTTCAAAACACCTAGAAAGCATACTCTGCATATAGAGTAGGCGTTTGGCTAAACATAATAAGCATAAAGAACATATTAAAGAACATAATAAGCATAAAGAACAAGTCTTTTTAATAGTACATATAATGTATGCTGAATGTCACACAGCAAATCAATATGCAAAACTGAATCATAACCCTAAGGGAACATTGCTTTTATTCAGATCCATGAGTAATTGTATAGAATTAAAGATCAGCATTCTATCAACTTAACCAATGTCTAGAGAGGGGATAGGGAACATTCAGTACTGGGGGCGTAGTCAAAAGCACGGCTGCCATTACGTATGAATAGCCGTTTTCATCACACGTTTAATCTTGTATGAGACAACATGCGCTTAAACTATGCTCCGAAAATAGTCTCATTTGTCATATTTTTCGATATCCACTGCTGAAATACTCAGCGCCCCCTTATTGAAGGACCATGTCTTTGGCTGTTGTTGGCTGTTGTTTGAGAACAAAGATGAAGGACACGCAGTGCCAGAGCATTCTGACATCTACAATGGCGCACAACGCCTGCTGCACAGATATAGCCCACAGACAGTTTTCACCTCGTCTAGCTAACACCTGTTGTCAATAGCGTTTTTATGTTAGTGCAGTGTTTCCTGTGTCCTATTTTGGATGGCTCCCTCAGTTATTTTTCCTCTAAAATGCTCAAGAGTTTTTTTGAACACATCGAAACAGGAAGAGACCTGAGCTCTCTTCCCTCAACATTGTGTATTTTCTTCTTCTGGTAACACAACATCACTCCTCTGCCATTTACTGCAAAGGGTTAGGAACAAAGATAGTGATGGTTCCCTTGAGAAGGCACATGCGCTCTTCATTTGTGCAATAGAGTCTTGAAATAGTCAGCTCTGTATTTTACAGTCAATGTTCTTTCTACACATGCCTAGCGTGTCCCTCTCCGTCCAGCTCACTGCCATGCCTAACTGCATGGCGCAGTTAGGCAAATCATGAAGATGCCATCCCACAACTCTCAAATCAAAGGAAAAAATGGCCATAGACAGTAGTGCTCTGATATTGAGCGAGATACTTAACTCAGGCAGATCTAAGGCACCTCTTCTGGAAAGGTTCACAGGGCACAGACTGGTTTTTGGTGTGGTTTCCACAATGACACCTGCTGGCTCTAGTGCATCATCATTGTATCATAGAACCGTTAGATTTGGAAGAGAATATAGATCATGTACATTCCAACCCCTCAGCCATGGGCAGGGACACATCCCACCACACCAGCTTGCGCCAAGCCCCAGCCAGCCTCGTCTTTAACACTCCCAGGGATGTTTCAGGCAGTGCTTCTCTGGTCAAACTTTACAATGCCTCACTAAAGAATTTTTCTTAATTCTCCTCTCTTCCAGTTGAACACTATTACCTGTCTCCCTATCACTTCACGGGGTAGTGATAGCTGCGTCCTCATATTAGAATGTACAGCCTCTAAAGCACAACCTTCAACGTTGGCTGCGGTCCAACGTTTGCCAATGAAGGCAAATAAATTTCTTCATCCTTGAGATGGAAAAGCCTTGACCACTGGAAAATGACTTGAGTAGTTGAGATGATGAGTGCTGCGGGTATAGAAGCCTTGTTTGCTGTATATACAAAAAGGGGAGCCAGGCTGCAGGACTCAAGGGGAAGTGTGGGGGCACTGAGAAGGACAAGGGCAACACCCACAGTCAGGCTTTCTGAAAACCAGAGCAAAAACTAAAGCAAGTCCTACCCAACCCAAATGAATTTCAAACCCATCTGCTCGGCTTTAAGCAGAACTATTAAGATTTCATCCAGGAGCTAGGCAAAATGGACTGTACTCCGCACTATTATGCAGATATTACCACTCATACTCTGCTCTCATTTTGCCAGAAACATTGGGAACAGCCTGCTATATCTGCTAAATCTGTAATGCTTATAGACCAGAAGATATCCTCTCTATAATAAGATCCGTATTGAATTTATTTTAGTAGGAAAGACGCAGCTGATCCGGATTTGGATTTACATCTCAGAGGTGAGTGTGGGCAGGGATCTTGAGAGAGAGAGAGAGAGTGCAGGAAGGTGAAGTGCCAGAACCCACTTACACTACAAGCCAACCGAGTCGAGGCCAGTTTGCAGGTTCCTTAGATTTTGAGGAGTGAGAAGATGCGAGTAGCTTGTTTGGTCTACCAAGTTTGGGAGAACACCATAGCTGTGTTTTCTAAGCAGCCCCCATCGGCCTGTGCTCACTTTGGGATGTCGGCATCACATCCCAGGAACTGGCCTGACCCCGGATTCTTTCCCATCCTCTCTGGTACTTTTAGCCTCTTTATAAAGAGTGAGCCATAAATTTCGGTGAGCAAGCATGAGTTGACTGGTCTTCTAGACAACATAACAGCAGTTGTTTTCCTGGTACCTTTCTGCATCAGACAAGGAAAGAGATCACAAAATGAGAACTGGGAGAACATGACAGTTTTTTATTATTTTCTTTAATAAAATTACCACCATGTGACTTATATGGCTCAATAAAATATACATTACATCCATAAAATCATACATATCAGTCAATAAAATATACATTCAGAGGGCCAGGCCAGCGTGCTCTTGCAGGATGACGAAGGTAGACTACAAGCGGCGCTTGTAGCGCTTGGTGCCCCGCTGAGATGACTAGGAGCTAGTCAGGCTCAGCTTACAGATCATCTCCTCACACTTGCTGATCCAAGCACAGCAGAATACTGCCTTAGAGAGTTACCCCACTAGAAGTTCAGCAAAATTATTTTTGCTGGAGAGGACGCAGTGATCTAGCGTGGGAACAGCCTCGTCCCCCAAATAACTATGGTTGTCTCTATCTTGCAGCCCCGGCTGCAGGTTGTTGCCTCCCTGTTGCCACCAAGCTCCATGTTAGGTGCCTGCAATGTGGCCTGTTGCTAGCAAAAGACCTTCCACCACCTCTGTGTTGTATCACTATGGCAGTAGAGGCGATCACAATGTCACAATGTAAGTATAAAATCTGTATTGACCTAGCTTGAAGACAAAACAATACTTGTCAAGGCACATGAGGGAACTCTCCCTATCCAGGTTGTTTGACATAGTGGGAGATGTTCTTGTGCATTCAGTGCCACAAACACATTGTGAGGTAGGCGGATAGCCGTTTCTTCCTGGCCGTGTAGTTCTGCACTGTTCCACGGTTGGGCTGAGGGAAAAGGTTCCAGGATGCTTTAAGCTGGAGGCAGTCCTTACCCTCGGGCCTCCCGTCACAGTAGTGGGCACGGAAACAGCACTGGCTATAGCACCCCTCAATTTTTAGGGATTGCATACAAATTTGTGTATATTGCCGTGATGTACGCTTTTGACAATCCTGCAAAATATCTGTTACGGTAAACAGTGTTTTGGAATAATTACCTTACAGCGTATGTCAGGAGAGCCGAAACGGTGACCTGTCCCTTCAACCCTTTACCAGTGTAGGGGAACAGTGTCTCAGTCCCCCTCATCTGAGCCGGAGTGCTGGTGGCCAGCACTAAACAGTCTCCCTATAACTGTATTTTCTGAGGAAAGGAAAGGAAAGGAAAGGAAAGGAAAGGAAAGGAAAGGAAAGGAAAGGAAAGGAAAGGAAAGGAAAGGAAAGGAAAGGAAAGGAAAGGAAAGGAAAGGAAAGGAAAGGAAAGGAAAGGAAAGGAAAGGAAAGGAAAGGAAAGGAAAGGAAAGGAAAGGAAAGGAAAGGAAAGGAAAGGAAAGGAAAGGAAAGGAAAGGAAAGGAAAGGAAAGGAAAGGAAAGGAAAGGAAAGGAAAGGAAAGGAAAGGAAAGGAAAGGAAAGGAAAGGAAAGGAAAGGAAAGGAAAGGAAAGGAAAGGAAAGGAAAGGAAAGGAAAGGAAAGGAAAGGAAAGGAAAGGAAAGGAAAGGAAAGGAAAGGAAAGGAAAGGAAAGGAAAGAGCAACATGTATGCATTCACAGGAACTAAAGTAGGGGCCATTCGTTCTCTGATATGACTCTGGGATTAAACATAAAGTATGCTAAACAACAAAACTGTGAGTAGGAAAAAACACTAAAGTTACTTCAAATTCCTAGAAGCCTTCCTACTTTCACATTTCCAGCTTGGGACTTCTGCAAGGGCATTTCCTGAAACTTCAAGCCATTTCTCGATTAAATGAACTTCCTCACTCAGCAGATTTTGTTAGAAAACTCTAGCTTTTTAAATTTATCCACAATAGAGAGAGATTTATCCACAAACAAGATATTCGAACACAGTTCTTAAAAAAACCCTGAACTTGCACTACATATTAGAGCTGAGATAGAAGTGTTCTTATGGACTATTTAACATCTCCCTTTTGGAGCATCCTTTGTGCATCTAGATTTCATCTACACCTGAGTGACACCATGGTTTTTACGTCTAAGCCTGAACAGACTGCAGCTAATAATGATATGCCTGGATATTGTCACTCTCTCTTAGAGGCATTGAAAGGGTTATGTCATCTTCTTCATACAGTTAAAAACGATAATTAATGACGTAATACCTAAGGTTAGATTTGAGGCGTTATTATGCCCAAAGACACACCTTAATTAGCCTTTATATTAGCATGGTCTCCTATTAGCAGAATAGCTATTCAGCGTTAAATAAATAATAATAAAAAAATAATTTGAAGATCAGTGACTAGTCATTTAAGCAAAGTTTTCTTACAGCTCTGAAGACAAGCTGTAACAGCAAGACAAAAAAGTGGCCTGTGCCTGTCTTCACTGAGGTTCAGGGCAGAGCACTACCCTCAAAAGGTACTCAAACGATGTCTGATATTTCTTTAAATGCAATATTTATCCATGTCAACTGGTAGATACCTACGAAGAGATTTTCTTCTCATCTATAGTCAGCTAAAGCTGTCATTTCGGAAGACATACCATGCAGAGGGAGAAGTTTCCCTACAAAGAGGGTAGTTAAGACTTGAGGTTATTTGATCACACTCAGGGCAAAGAGCAAATACGAAAACCTCATGACTGTCTTCCATAGCATTATTTACAAACATCATGGTCGTAAAAGGAGCTCTTACCCCGCAGTCATTAGTTCATTAGAAAAAGAGACACAAAGTTTCTCTTTCCCTTTTCAAGAGAGTTCAAAGAACATTTTTTTAATAATTACATAAGGCAGGAAATAAAACAGTTAACTGAGAAATATTATGGTTTTTGTTTGGCAAGCCAGCTGTCATTTCCCTGGACTCCAAAGACAATTACATTTGGTTAAATCATTGTGATACACCTGCAGAAAAGCTTTGTTCCACTCTTGGAAGTTTATTACCGTGAACGGACTAAATGCCCTCCTGTGCTGCTAGAGAGGCCCCATCAGCTAGCCACCGGTCGTGGACAGGCACTCCCCACCTTCTGACACACCCTCCTTGTGTCAGGAAGGGATTGCATCCATCCATCCTGCTGTTGAAGTCCCTGTAATCTATTTTGCATTAGTCGTTTCCAAAACAAAAGGGGAGCTCAAAGCTATCACCTGTACACCAAACCCGGGAGCATGCAGGCGTCACTGGAGAGCCTGTGGAGAGCTGTGGAATGCAATGTTATAGTCACGAAAAGGGTAGTATGTAATGTTAGCCTGTGTGTGACAGTTCTTCACCTGTAGGGAGTAAACCATCCGTGAGCCAGCACTGTGTCCATGTGACCAAGAGCCCAGTTGAATCCAGGGCTGCTTAGGGAAGAGTATGGTCAGGAGATGTAGGGAAGTCATTCTCCACCTCCACCTCCACTGGTGAGGCCACAAGTGGAATACTGCCTCCAGTTCTAGGCTCCCCAGTTCACGAGGGACTGAGAACTACTGGAGAAAGTCCAGTGTAGGGCAACAAAGATGCTGGAGGGGTTGGAGCATCTCCCAGATAAAGAAAGGTTGAGAGAGATGGGTCTTTTCAGCCTGGAGAAGAGAAGGCTAATGCTTAAGTATATGAGGAGAGAGTTGAAAGAAGACTGAGCTCGACGCATCTCAGTGGTGTTCAGTAACAGGAAAAGGGGCACCAGGGATGAGCTGGAAAATTGGACGTTCTATTTGAGTATGAGGAAACTTCTTTATAGTCAGAATGCCTGAGCCCTGGAAGAGGCTACCGAGGGAAGATGTGGACTATGCTTGTCTGGAGACCTTCAAGACATACCTGGATCCCATCCCGAGTGTTGTACTCTGGACAATCCTGCTTTAGCACGGGAGTTGGACTGGATCATGTATAGAAATCACTTCCAACTATTAAAATTCCATGATTATTCCCAGCAAAGGTTTCCTGGCAAGGATTAGAGCCCTTCAAGCAAGAACCAAGCTACTGATCCCCAACCTTACCTGTCCTTGTAACTGAGGCAAACGGCAACATCCCGTTATCTTAAGCCTAGTGAGAATATAGCTTGAGTCATGGACAGAAGGAAAACAACTGTTCTGAAAATACAGGAAAGAAAGCTGCTAAAACAACAGTCCCAGTGAGAAGCCCTGCTGGTAAGATGACCTGGCAGAGGTTTGATTTATTACCCAGCTCCCCGCAGATGCATTGACACCTGGAGTAAAATCCCAGCTTCTTTCCATTACCATCTTGCCTGCTTCCCTCCTCCTTCAGTAATAGCTTTTCATCTTGTTACATATTTTCTTCTCAGTTTAAGGAATTCCACAATGGTGTTATTATTCACTTAATACACTTGTGCAAAAATTGTGGAAATCTGTATACCTACAGGAGTCCACTGATATTTACTCAATGGAGAGCTAGTTGTCATCTATTCTTAGTTTTCAATGAATTTGTTATGCAGACACCATTAAGCCATGGATTTCTTTTTAAATTATGTGTCATAAAGTTTTGGTTATTTAAAATTCTGACCACAATCATTTTGTAGAATTTATAAAACTTTTACACAAGTAGACCCAAGTGCTGCTGCCATAGAAAGAAAGGTATTAGCTACAGCCAGGGTCCCTTACGGTGGTGCAATACAGATATGCTTTAATAAGAACACGCAGGCAGAAGGTGACAACAGATGACTTACAAGGACCTCAGGGTGGTTTTGTGGAGAGAATTTCGAGGCTTAAGGAAGCGTTTATTAAGCCTAAATCATTAAAGAAAGATTCTTTGAGAGTTAACATTTCATCGCCTTGCCACAGACGGGGTTCATGGGAAAAGAGGAACATATTGACAGGGGTCACCTCTCTAATCTTCCAGCGTATTTATACACAATGCATCAGGTTCACAAGCATTTACTGACATCACTGGACCGATAGTCCATTACGATGTGCTTACCCTGAAACAAACTATACAAAGTACTTGGGGCACTAAACAGGAAGTCAATCCATCTTCCTGGCCTCCAAATCACGGTCTAGCTGTTTTCGTGCTCCGCAGGCATTGTTGCAGATATTGAGGGCTTCACCAAGCTCCGGCTGGCCTGTGCAGGCTTTCAAAGTATCTAAAGGTGGAAATGCTGATAAGTCTTGCTGAGCTGTTCTATTGTGCATGACGGAGTCACTAGATAAAAAAAAAAAAAAAAAAAAACCAAACACAAGTGACAAAACAGGAAACAAACACTTTTTTTTTAAATAATGGGAAAAAAAATATTGGAAAATAATGTTAAGAAAAAGATAAGGCTTTTTTTCCCAGCAATTTACACAATTTATCCATAGACAAGTGGCAGGGGAAACAAAGTCCAGAGCCAAGGGATCTGTTTCATAGAGTCATAATTTATTTTTAAAATAAGACGCTCTTATTTTCCCAGGAAATTCCCTAAAAGGACAACATTGTACAAAAAAACTCTGCACGTTTAGTTTTCATAGTCTCAGCCTCAGTCTCTGTATAATGATCATTTGTTGGTTTGAAGGCCGTGCCTCGTGAGAAGGGTGTGGAGTCACAGACTTGTCGCTAGGACCCTGTGAGTTGGGCCTTCAGACAAATAAACATCTCTGGACCTTTGGGAACAGGCAGTTCCCTGGATTTGATGATTAAGACATGCCTCCTGATGCTCCCATTAGGTGGCACAGCTCTGCCCTTTCTCACTCGCTGTGTCCAGTACTGGAGGAACAGAAGGACAAATAAAAAAGCCCAGCTTGGGAGGGGCGAGACAGGAAAAGGTTGCACAACCTCCCCGTCGGGGAATCCAACCCGTGTCTCCCGCGTGACAGGTGGGGATACTCACTACTGTACTAGCGAGGAACAAGCATACTGTTTGTGCAGCCATTACCTGAGCAGCTACGGAGGGTGTTAATTTCCCCCTCTATTTTTCTTTCAGTGTCTGCCAGCTTACCCTCTGTCCCTCTGCCATGCTTGCTGTGTGTAACTTTCCTGTGCAAGGCCCAGGCTCGGGCTTCACTATTTACTTTCCAAGTACACACTTTATATTTCTATAGGATGTACTTTACAGAATACCTAAGCTCAGCCCTCATACGTTTTGCAGAATTGGTTCTCTATCAGTACCAAAGCAATTCCAAAGTTAGCATTTCTGTGAGTAAGAGCTTGATGTTGCTTTGCATTCCCTCTTGTAGCAGTGTACCCTCCCTCTTTCCTCCCCCCTCCAGGCTTCTGCTAGGGCCATGGCCATCGTGGCTATCACAATAACAGTTGCCATAAGTTGCAACTCAACTATCGGGGATAGCTGGCAACACAACTAAAATATTGTTTGGAGTGGGGGGACCTATTTTGGTCCCATGAGATGACGACTACAGGTCAATTATCCTTCTCTATAAACACAAGACAGCCCAAGAGACCTTTAAGATCTCCTGTAGGGCAGTGGGCTGCACCCAAGGGCTCCCCCTTTTGTAACTTAGCTTACTTAAGGATTTACTCCTTGAGGCTAAGAGATTATTTGCCACAATAGACACTCAGGAAATAACTAGTAGCATGCTAAACTTTGAAATCTTAGCTACGTGACAAAAAGGACTGACTGCCCATATATAATATATAATATGCACAGTCATAAATTTTAGACATAAACCACTGATCAAAGCTGGCACTAGTATTGGATCCAGACGCACCCAGCCTCGTCTCTGAGAAGGAGTTTAAGAAGCCAGGAGGTCATTTCTGAACCTAATGACTCAACCGGTGGGTCTCCCTGACAGCTTGTCTGACCCTGTGGTCTCTGCAGTAAATGACCAGAGTACCTTGGCATTGCATCTTCTAAAATACTCTTGCTTTTACTACTGATTTTTGTTAAATCTCTGTTTCAGCCTAATAATTATTTCACTGATTCTGTCCTACAACTTATTTCGCTCTCTCTACGACACATTTCATGGCCACGGTGTGTCAAACTCTGTGTTAAGTTCCATCACTAGCAGTGAAAGTTAAAAAAAAGTAAAAAAAAATTAAAAAAAAAAAAAAATTGGTGAAGAGTAGAAAACATTTCTCTGCCCATCCAAACTGGTGCCAGGTTTGGAAAACTAGGAAATACACACTCAAAAAAAAAATTAAGGAAAACTCTAGAGAGACTTCACAGAGATTTTGTAAGAGAAGTGAAGGAAAACATGATACACAACCACATGGGCTGTGCACCTAGTGTTACTATCATGGCTTGTTGCGATCATGGCAAGAGACCCCCGGTCAGGGTAGCTGGGGGAAATCACCACTCTGAGGCAGGTCCTACAGAACCAAGGGTGGGAAATAACCTTCTATTTTTGTGGCACGATTAATTTTGAGTTTATTGATACAGAATAAATGGACACCGAGCTGAAGCAAAACCACAGCCAGGCACCTGTCACCTAACAGCTTAAAGTTAATACTGCATTAATTTCCCAAAATGGGACATGCTGCAGACTGTACACCCTCTTCCTTCCAGAATTTTGTTCCATTGTATTAAACTACTCAACAACCATTTAGGCAGGCCAGGCCTGTCCACCCATGGTCATTCTTCTGACACCTTTGGACTTCCACAGAGCCAACATTTATTCAAATTAAAGGTTTTTTTTGTTTTGTTGGTGGTTTTTATTGTTGTTGTTTTTGTGTTTTGTTTTTTTTTTGCTATTTCATTCCCTAATACCACCAAGTGATTGTCATCGATTAGATGACAACATCTAGTAACACAAAGGGAAGGTCATGAGGTTCATCAGTACGATAAAAAGCCTACCAAGGTCTGGCACGATTTCTCCTCCCATCCCTCAACGCCTACTGGGTTGCCACCAGCAGTGGAGATCCCAGAAGAGGAGTGAAGAAACCGACCCAGTCTTGCCCTTGCCTTTATCTTACAGAACATTTTTGAAAACCTTCCCAAGCACTATGTGTTTCACTCAAATTTACAATCTTTGTTTTTGTTTTGTTTTTTTTTAAGAGTTAATTTTAATG